>BPLR01011123.1:0-83867 GCA_021605095.1 Caerostris extrusa | reverse complement strand
AATAATTCTGAATATAATAACACTTCTGAATGTAATAATACATTTCGTAACATTAAATACACATGATTATTAAATAATTATCATTTTCTGCATTAATTTAATTTGAAAAATTTCAAATATTCGCATAATCAAAAGAGTTCCACTTTAACTTTGAATTAGAGTATGTACGAAAATTCGGACAATTTTGGCATTTTTGTGGCAGGTTGTAATTTGTCTGAAATAACAAATAATTTTCCATAAAAAATTCTGAAATTTAAGATTAATTTGAAAATTAAAGATTTTTAAAAAGACTGTTACAGTAAAAAGAAAAGAAACAGAGCTTTCTAAATTAAGGTAATTTGAAAAGTAGAAAAAAAATTAATTCAAAACAGTTGTGTTAGTCAGATGTTTTGGTTCCGTGGTTTTACGACAATAATTTGTGTGTTGGATGAGAACGAGTTTTGCTCAAATATAAGAATATATTTTTAAATCAAAATAAATTAATGCATATTGATGGAAATTATTAATGGAAAATGAGTTGAAAAAGTTTTGTAAAATTAAACAACCAAAGTATAAAAATAAAAAATAAATTTTAAAAATTATCTCTTAATTTATAGCCTCATTACATTTTATCCCATTTCTGAAATTTTTATTTTGCTAAAGAGATTAACTTCATTACCCCACTCGAATCTCTAATACCAGAAGAATTTCGAGCCTGTTTGTGGTTGAATTTGCTCTTAAAATTATTAATATAAATCATAATTTTCGTTCGCAAGTTATGAAATTCTCTAAGGTCGTGCATTGAGTTTTCCCCAAACATTTATGAGGAAAGTCAAAGTTTAAATTATTTATGTAAAACTTTTCAGGATCAGAGATATCAACATAAACAATCTTATTAATTTTATGAACTCCCTACTCCTTTAACGTAAAAATTGAAGAATTAAAAGATCTTCTTTTCCCTCAAAGGTCTTCCTTTGATGAGTTTGGCTGCAAAAAACTGAAAGGATTTAAATCTAGTGAAAGAAATTATTGTTATGTAAAAATGTGTGATTAAGTTTTACCTTAGGGGGAATTTTTAAGATCAGAAATAAAAGCCTAAGGTAGATTTTGCATAATGCTCTTAAAGTTTTCAATTTTGCAGAAGTTCTTTTTTTTCTTTACTGCCTGGATTACGTATCCTATCAATCTTTTTTTTATTCAGCGTTTTGTTGATTCAATATTTTTATGATAATACTTTAGTGGAAAAAATGGTAATTTTTTTAACTGAGGCACAGTGACACTGATTGCAGTGGAAAGTTAAAGGGAAATTTAAATGAATCTTTCTTCAACTACACGCATGTCATTTTTTGAAAGGAGACTGGACGTTTTTAAGTAAAAGACAAAAACTGCATAATTATCGAAATTAAAAAAATTAATTTGTTTTTTAAAGTTTAAAAGGAAAAATACGACAATTTTTACAAAAATATTACATTTTTTTTGCAATTATAAGATTAAAACTGTAAAACTTAAATTTAACTATAAATGAAATTGACATAACACATAACATAAAAATTTGTTAAAAAAAAAAAAAAAAAAAAAAAATAGTCATTAATAGTATAATAACATATGAAAGTTATTCATTGAATGAAGAAAGTCGGTGTAATATAATATAATTTATTATCAATAATATAGTTGTTTGTCGACAGTATTATAAATAGTATTATTTTTTATATTGTGTGGTGAAAAGATTATATAATGCCCGACGGCCGAGAGTGAATAGCACTCTGACGCTCAGAGCCAGAAGTATCGGTTCGATTCCCGGGAGTGCCGATTTTTCCAATAGTTTGTTTTGTTACCATTATTTAACGCATGCAAGTATTCATTGAATGAAGAAATTTAGTGTAATATAATATAATTTATTCTTAAAAACATTTTTGTAAAAACATTTTTAAAATATTTTAAATAATATTATTTATTATATTCTGTGCTGAAAATATTATAATCATTTACGTTTTAAATAATTAAAAAAATGATTTTTTATGGATAAAATTTTTTTTTTCTATTTCATAAGATTTACAATCTTATGAAATGCATGATTTTTTACATTAATTTAAAAATATTTAATTCTTTTTTCTACTGTCTTTCAAAATTTCTCTCATAAATTTAGTTGTTTTTATACTTAAAACCACAATTTTATTTATTGCAGCTATTCAAATAAATGCAAATTTAGCATTCTTCACCCAATTATAAATATTTCACGAAGCACGTTTGGCATTCCTTTTTCTTATTCAGCTCACGCTAAACCTGTCTAAAAGAGATTCTAGTACAATTTTCTAGAAATAATTAAAATCTCAATCAAGAAAAGCCATTAAGATGACTCGAAAACACAACGAACTTCAAGGCCAAAGGCAATCAGTGCTACTGAACTTTAAAAACTACGAATACAAGAGTAATCTTCCTACTCAAGCTGTGACAAAGCAAGCACATATTTATGGCATGGTAAATGCATACCACAGAAAATTTCTATGTTTTAAAATATGATTTAACAGCTATTCATCACTTTGGGAAAATTTCAAGCAGCCAGAATGGATGAAAAGATTTCCATCTAAGAGGGGTCAATAGAGTCCATCCAGTGCAGTTTGGACAACAACCATTTGTCACTGGAGAGTCTTTCCATCCATCACCGCTCTGAAAAGATGTTTCTTCTACATACAGCTCTGCAAAGACCTCCACCCTCCCAGGCGACGAGCCAGGAGTTCGGCGGCGGAAAAGTTCATGATTGTGGTGTAAATTAAACACTTAAAGAAAAGATATCCTCGAAATTTATGGTCCGATGGTTGAGACTGCACATCCATGTGTCAAAGGGAAGACATTCTTTTCATCGAAAATCTAAACCCTCAGTTTTGGAAGGAGGGAAAAAATGGCACTGAGGAAAATGATGGAGTGTTGTTGTACTTTTCAGCACTTCTAAGATTGAGAACAGTGCCTTTCAATTCGGCTTAAGGAAGAAAGATCAATATTTTTACGAAGAAAGACTCAAGAGTTATATTATGTATATATATATACACAGAAATTTTTCCCATTCATTCATATGAAACTGCAGAGTAATAGAGGAATGGATATTCTTTCAATGTGTATAAAATCAAAAAGTAGTTTCTTTTTTTACAAAAAAAAAAAAAAAAAAAAAGTTCTATTGTTCTATTATTCAATTATTATAATGATGTAATGTTGTTGGTTGTGCTTTCCAGCCAAGATTGAGAACAGTGTTTTCGAATTGTACTTAACGAGAACAATATTTACGAATATAGAACGAATAAAGAACACTATTTTATAGATACATGCATTATTATATGTGACACTATATTTACGAATATAGAACAGTGGCAATTGAAAGTTTTTATCATCCATTCACTTACAGAAGTACAGAAGTAGAGTAATATTAGAATTAATTTTCTCTCTGTTTAAATACAAAAATTTCTTTTATGTAAAAAATAATAATAATAATAATCATAAAAAATAAATAAATCCTATTCTATTAGTGTATTTACGTTAACGGAAGTGAAGGAGATACAGCTTGTGTTTGAGATGATATGATGTTTTTCTTAATACAGCAGGATTTGACAATAATTTTATTGTGCATTGCATGTATTCAATAAAACGAAAAAACTCGAATCCTGTGGCACTGAGCGCAGAGCGGTAGAGCACTCTACCACTCCGGTCCCGGTCTAATAAGACTGTAGAGCGTTAAATATAGGGTTGACGACCTTATCACGTAAATAGAAAAACATCTCCTGTCTCGAAATCTCCCAGTAGGCAGGCGGCCTTGGCCTACCATGAAGCTGTTGCGTCAATGATGATAACGAAAGAATAAATAATTTAATAAAACCTGAATTGAAAATATTAAAAAAAATTATTTGTTTTGAAATTTAGAGGTTTCAGAAATATTTTGTTAATTGTTGTAAATAATTAAATAAATTGCAAAAATACTGAATATTCCATTATGATAAAACCTTTTCAAAATTATTTTAAAGATTTCTTCCGTAATCACACATCCTCATGTTCCATTTAATTAATTTGAAGTAAATAAAAGGGCTGCAATTAGATAAAACCATATGTTTAAGGTGTTTTGTTTCTTAATAATGCATAAAAGTGAAAATGCTGCAATTTCTCGTAAGAGTAATTATAAATCATACTGCTTTCGTTATACCATATCCGCGGCCGCGTTTGAAGTCCTAAAATGCAGCTGCCTTTATTGGCACGAATGTAATCAGATTACTGTAAGAAAATTTCATCATTATACGAAGTACTAAACAACACTCGTAATTTTTCGCCGCTGTAATTAACTGCTGCACCCCTTTAATACGAAAAGTTATCTTTCGTCTTCTAACGTCACGTTAAATTTAAGGCCTTCATTTCGACATCACGAAAATTTATGGGCAAACATTGGTTTAAAAGACGGAGAAAATGTAATTCAAAAGTATTTGCCTTCTTAGCATACGAATTACATGGGGAAAAAATCAGAGAGAGAATTGCGTGATGTAAGAAGAAATTGGTCCATAGGTAAAAATTATGTGCTATAAAAGGTTTAATAGAATAGCGATGCTTTTAAAAACATTTTAATTAAAATTTTTAGAGAGTTGCTCGATTATCAAACTATTTGCGATTAATTAACAATTGCGGTGTTTTTTGTTTTGAATGGTTCTTTTTTACAAGATTCATGCGTACTAAAAATCTGCAATGAGTTAAAATTGTTTGAAAATTTAGCGAGAGAGAAGAAAATGAGCTGCATTTTAAGAATTTAAAAAAAAAAATCTTTTTTCAGAAAAATAAGGAAACTATATCAAAACTGAAATACGAACTTGATTAAAAATCCTTTTACAGTGGAAATAATGACTGCTAACACACATTCATGTTAACGATTTTTTTCAAAGTGAGAGGCCAATGTTTGCTTTCTAGAAATATATATTTTTTTTAATTGTCAGTAAATTTGGAATTAAACTTTAAGTCGTATTATATCTGTAGATTTTTTTAATTAGAAAATAAGATTTTTAACAAAGAATTATATTTTTAGAACCTTTAGTTTTCTGAAAACATTTTTGATTTGTTAAATAAGTTTGGAATCATAGATTATTGATTTATTAAAAAGTTTAGATCATTATACAAAATATTGTTAATTTTAGAAAAATCTTTCCGTTTAAAAGTTATTGAAACCTTAAGTTGAAAAATTTAAATAATTTTAATAATTAATGGAAATACACTCAGTAAATAGTTTGGTTTTTCATAAATCTACTTATAAATGATTCAAAAGTATCTCATATAAAAATTTAAAACTTACATCAATTATTATTTTTATATGAGGAAAAACAATAATCTTCTAAAAGTTCTTTTATTCAAATAAAATCTATGTTGTTTTTAAAAACTACTGTTAACGTTGTTAAAATACAAAACTGATATATTTGTTTTAACTTTTTAATTATTGCTTAAAAACTTTTTTTGTTTAAGAATTCTGAATATAATAGTTTTTTAATTCTTGTTTAAAAATTCTGAATATAAAATTTTTTTAAATTCTTGTTTAAGATCTTTATTAATACTTTTTAAATTCTTCTTTAAGATCTTAAATATAAAATTCTTGTTTAAGATCTCTAAACATATTATATTTTTAAATTCTTGTTTAAGATCTCTAAATATATTAATACTTTTTAAATTCTTGTTTAAGATCTCTGAATATATTAATACTTTTTAAATTCTTCTTTAAGATCTCTAAATATATGTAATTCTTGTTTAATCTCTAAAAATATTAATACTTTTTTTAAATTCTTGTTTAATAATTCTGAATATAATAACACTTCTGAATGTAATAATACATTAACATTAAATACACATGATTATTAAATAATTATAATTTTCTGCATTAATTTAATTTGATTTGAAAATTCAAATATTCGCATAATCAAAAGAGTTCACTTTAACTTTGAATTGGAAATTATGTACGAGAAATTCGACAATTTTTGGCCTTTTTGTAAAAGCAGGATTATAATTTATCCTAAATATAAATAATTTTAACAAAATTCTGAAATTTAAGATTAATTTGAAAATTAAGATTTTTTAAAAAAACTGTTAGTAAAGAAAAAAAAAAAAGAAGAACAGAGCTTTCTAATTTAAGTAATTTGAAAGTGAAAAAAATTATTCAAAACAATTATATTAAATCCAGATAAACTTTTGTTCCGTAGTATACGACAATAATTTAATGTGTTAGATGAAACAAAAGTTTTACTCAAAATATAAGAATATATTTTTCTAAATATTATTAAATCAAACATAAATTAATGCATATTGATGGAAATTATTAATGGAAATAATTAAAAGTTTTGTAAAATTAAACAACCAAAGTATAAAAATAAAAAAATATTTAAAATTATCTCTTAATTATTGCCTCATTACATTTTATCCCATTTCTGAAATTTTTATTTTGCTAAAGAGATTACTTACCCCACTCGAATCGCTAATAAATTCTAGAAGAATTTCGAGCCCATTTAATAGTTAATTGCTCTTAAAATTATTAATATAAATCATGAATTTTCGTTCGCAAGTTATGAAATTTAAGGTCGTGCATTTGAGTTTTCCCCAAACATTTATGAGGAAAGTCAAGTTTTAATTATTTATGTAAAACTTTTCAGATCAGAGATATCAACATAAACAATCTTATTAATTTTAAGGAACTTCCCCTAATTTCTTTTTAACGTAAAAAAAAATTGAAGAATTAAAAAGACTTTTTCCTCAAAGGTCTTCCTTTGATGAGTCGGCTGCAAAAATCCGAAAGGATTTAAATCTAGCGAAAAGAAATCATTGTTATGTAAAAATGTGCGATTAAGTTTTACCTTAGGGGGAATTTTAAGATCAGAAATAAAAGCCTAAGTAGATTTTGCATAATGCTCTTAAAAGTTTTCAATTTTGCAGAAGTCCTTTTTCCCTCACTGCCTGGATTACGAAGCCCTTTCAATTTTTTTTTTATTCAAAGGTTTTACTGATTCAATATTTTTATGATAATACTTTAGTGGGAAAAAAAAAAAAAGTAATTTTTTAACTGAGGCACAGTACACTGATTTGCAGTGGAAGTTAAAGGGAAATTTAAATGAATCTTCATCAACTACACACATGTAATTTTTGAAATTAGACTGACGTTTTTTTAAGTGAAAGACAAAAACTGCATAATTATCGAAATTATTAAAAATTAATTTGTTTTTAAAGTTTAAAATGAAAAAATATGACAATTTTTACAAAAAATATTAAATTTTTTTTTGCAATTATAAGATTAAAACTATAAAACTTAAATTTAACTATAAAATGAAATTGACATAACACATAACATAAAAAAATTCTGTTAAAACCAAAAAAAAAAAAAAAAAAAAAAAAATAGTCATTAATAGTATAATAACATATGAAAGTTATTCATTGAATGAAGAAAGTTTGTGTAATATAATATAATTTATTATTAATAATATAGTTGTTTGTCGACAATATTATAAATAATATTATTTTTTATATTGTGTGGTGAAAAGATTATATAATGCCCGACGGCCGAGTGAATAGCTCTCTGACGCTCAGTGCCAGAGGTATCGGTTCGATTCCAGGGAGCGCTATGGATGTTCGGAAGTGTAGCGACTAGGAATCCACCTAAACCTGGCGTGCCTGTCCAATATGACTGTTGAACATAGGCCTAACAATCCTACCCCATAAATAAAAAGCAACATCTCATGTTTCGGAATCTTCCCGTTGATAGACTGTCTTGTATCACCTTGGGACTGTAGCACCATTGAAGAAGAAAATATCATATAAGTAAAATAACTTATTATCAATATTATTGCTAATACTTTTAAAAGTATTTTGGAATTTCAAGTAATTTTAACAACTAACTTTTATTACCATTAAAACAAGTATTTTTCCAATAGTTTGTTTTGTTACCATCATTTAACGTATGCAAGTATTCATTGAATGAAGAAATTTAGTGTAATATAATATAATTTATTCTTAAAAACATTTTTGTAAAACATTTTTAAAATATTTTAAATAATATTATTTATTATATTCTGTGCTGAAAATATTATAATGATTTACGTTTTATATAATAAAAAAATGATTTTTTTGGGATAAAATTTTTTTTCCTATTTCATAAGATTTACAATCTTATGAAATGCATGATTTTTTACATTAATTTAAAAATATTTAATTCTTTTTTCTACTGTCTTTCAAAATTTCTCTCATAAATTCAGATGTTTTTATACTTAAAACCACAATTTTATTTATTGCAGCTATTCAAATAAATGCAAATTTAGCATTCTTTACCTAATTATAAATATTTCACTAAGCACGTTCGGCATTCCTTTTTCTTATTCAGCTCCGCTAAACCTGTCTAAAAGAGTTTCTAGTACAATTTTCTAGAAATAATTAAAATCTCAATCAAGAAAAGCCATTAAGAAGACTCGAAAACTCAACGAAATTCAAGGCCAAAGGCAATCAGTGCTACCGAATTTAAAAACTACGAATACAAGAGTAATCTTCCTACCCGAGATGTGACAAATGCAAACACAGATTCATGGCATGGTAATGCATACCACAGAAAATTTCTATGTTTTAAATATGGTTTAACAACTATTCATCACTTTGGGAAAATTTCGGGCAGCCAGAATGGATGAAAAAGATTCTCCATCTAAGAAGGTCAACAGAGTCCATCCAGTGCAGTTTGGACAACCATTTGTCACTGGGAGTTCTTTCCATCCATCACCGTTCTGAAAAGACGTTTCTTCTTATATACAGCTCTGCAAAGATTTCTCCACCCCCCCACGCGACGAGCCAGGAGTTCGGTGGCGGGAAAAGTTCATGATTGTGGTGTAAATTAAACACTTAAAGAAAAGATGTCTTCGAAATTTATGGTCCGATGGCTGGAGACTGCACATCAATGTGTCATGGGGAAGACATTCTTTTCATCTAAAATCAAAACCCTCAGTTTTGGAAGGGGGAAAAATGGCACTGGAAGGAAAATGATGGAGTGTTGTTGTACTTTTCAGCTCTTCTGAGATTGAGAACAGTGCAATATTTTTACGAAGAAAGATCAATATTTTTAGAAGAAAGACTCAAGAGTTATATTATGTATATATATATACACAGAAATTTTTTTCCCATTCATTCACTTATGAAACTGCAGAGTAATATAGGAATGGATATTCTTTCAATGTGTATAAAATCAAAAGTAGTTTCTTTTTTACAAAAAAAAAAAAAAAAATTCTATCGTTCTATTATTCAATTATTATAATGATGTAATGTTGTTGGTTGTGAACAGCTTCTAAGATTGAGAACAGTGTTTTTCAAATTGTACTTAACGAGAACAATATTTACGAATATAGAACGAATAAAGAACACTATTTTATAGATACATGCATTATTATATGGACACTATATTTACGAATATAGAACAGTGGTACTGAAAGTTTTTATCATCCATTCACTTACAGAAGTACAGAGTAATATTAGAATTAATTTTCTCTCTGTTTAAATACAAAAATTTCTTTTATGTAAAAAAATAATAATAATAATAATAATAATAAAAAAATAAATAAATCCTATTCTATTAGTGTATTTACGTTAACGGAAGTGAAGGAGATACAGCTTTGTGTTTGAGATGATATGATGTTTTCTTGATACAGCAGGATTTGACAATAATTTTATTGTGCATTGCATGTATTCAATAAAACGAAAAACTCGAATCCTGTGGAACTGAGCGCAGAGCGGTAGAGCACTCTACCATTCCGGTCCCGGTCTAATAAGACTGTAGAGCGTTAAATATAGGGTTGACGACCTTATCACGTAAATAGAAAAACATCTCCTGTCTCGAAATCTCCCAGTAGGCAGGCGGCCTTGGCCTACCATGAAGCTGTTGCGTCAATGATGATAACGAAAGAATAAATAATTTAATAAAACCTGAATTGAAAATATTAAAAAAAAATTATTTGTTTTGAAATTTAGAGGTTTCAGAAATATTTTGTTAATTGTTGTAAATAATTAAATAAATTGCAAAAATACTGAATATTCCATTATGGTAAAAACTTTTCAAAATTATTTTAAAGATTTCTTCCGTAATCACACATCCTCATGTTCCATTTAATTAATTTGAAGTAAATAAAAGGGCTGCAATTAGATAAAACAATATTTTTAAGGTGTTTTGTTTCTTGATAATGCATAAAAGCGAAAATGCTAAGATTTCTCGTTAGAGTAATTATAATCATGCTGCTTTCAGTATCCCATATCCCCGGCCGCGTTTGAAGTCCTAAAATGCAGCTGCCTTTATTGGCACGAATGTAATCAGATTACTGTAAGAAAATTTCCTCATTATACGAAGTACTAAACAACACTCGTAAATTTTTCGCCGCTGTAATTAACTGCTGCGCCCCCTTTAATACGAAAAGTTATCTTTCGTCTTCTAACGTCACGTTAAATTTAAGGCCTTCATTTCGACATCACGAAAATGTATGGGCAAACATTGGTTTAAAAGACGGAGAAAATGTAATTCAAAGTATTTGCTTTCTTAGCATACGAATTACATGGGGAAAAATCAGAGGGAGAATTGCGTGATGTAAGAAGAAATTGGTTCATAGGTAAAAATTATGTGCTATAAAAAGGTTTAATAGAATAGCGATGCTTTTAAAAAACATTTTAATTAAAATTTTTAGAGAGTTGCTCGATTATCAAACTATTTGCGAGTAGTTAACATTTGCGGCGTTTTTAGTTTTGAATGATTCTTTTTTTTTTTTACAGGATTCTTGCGTGCTGAAAATCTTCACTTACTGAGTAAAAAAAATTGGTTAAAAAATTTTGCGAGAAAGAACAAAATGAACTGCATTTTAAGGATTTAAATTTTTTTTTTAATAAGGAAACTATAACAAAAGCTGAAATACGAACTTGATTAAAAATTCTTTTTCACTGGAAATAATGACAAGTAACACACATTTATATTAACAGTTTTTTTTTCAAAGTGAGAGGCCAATGTTTGCATTTTAGAAATATATGTTTTTTAAAATCTGACTAAATTTGGAATTAAACTTTAACTTGTATTATTTCTATAGATTTTTTAAAGTAGGAAATAGGATGTTTAACAAAGGATTAGATTTTTAGTTTCATTAGTTTTTTAAAACATTTTTTAATTTATTAAATAAGTTTTGAATCATAGAATATTGATTTATTAAAAATTTTAGTTCATTATACAAAATATTGTTAATATTAGAAAATCATGCAACTTAAAAGGTGTTAAAATAATAAGTTGAATCTTTAAATAAGTTTTAAATAAAGTTATAGTTATCGTAAATGTAAACGTAACGTGATAAAGTAATAGTCATAGCTATAGTTACTCACAAATAATTTATTTTTCATGAATCTATTTATAAATGATTGAAAAATATATTATGTAACATTTTAAACTTTCATCACTTATAATTATATACGAGGAAAATCAATAAAGTAATCTTCTAAAAATATCTAAGCAGATAATATTTAAATGAAATCTATGTTGTTTTAAAAAATACTTTTAACGTTGTTAGATTACGAAGCTAATATATTTCTTTTAACTTATTTAATTAATGTTTAAAGACTAAAAGAAGTTAAGTCTTGTTTAAGAATTCTTAATATAATAATACTTTTTTTTAAATTCTTGTTTATGTATTCTTAATAAAATAGTACTTTTTTAAATTTTTGTTTATGAATTCTTAATACAATAATAGTTTTGTATTCTGAATATAATAATACGTTTCGTAAAATTAATTATACAGGATTATTAAATAATTATAACTTTCTGCATTAATTTATTTAAAATTTTCGCATAATCTAAAGAGTTCCTGTAACTCTGGATTAGGAAATATGTATGAAAAATTTGGGCAATTTTTGGCATTTTTGTAAAAAGTACGATTATAATTTATCTTAAACATAGATAAGTTTAACACAATTCTAGAAGTTAAAATTATTTATAAAGTTGCAGTTTTTATAAAAGTGAAGCAGAAAATTTGAAGTCCTTTAACCAAATTTGCATGTTCGGATAATTTTAGGTTCTAGTATATTAAAATAATTTTTTATACAACTTCTGTAGAATTAATTTATAATTTTGTTAAGCAAAGGAAACATTAGTATTAAAAAACTGAATGTAATTTGTTTTAATTTTCTGCTGTGAAATTATTTGTGTTTTTATTTGACTCATACATAAAAGAAAATTATAAATTAGATTTAATTATAAAACATTTTGACAAAATTATAAAAGTTAAAATTATTTTAAAATATATGAAAGCATTTCTGTAAGGATTAGTTTTTAATTTTATGAAATCTTCTCTTATTGATTGACAAGAATTGCAATTACTTAAATACTAGCACATATAACCCAACGTTCCCTGGCTTCAGAAAATAAAAACTTTTAAATTTTTTATGTCAAAAAGATAAGGTCATTTCTAGCATAGATATGAGTAATATATATATAGGTATTCTTAAAATAAATATACGCTATTTAATTTAATTTTATTTTTATTAACTAACAGAATTTACATAATTATCCGGTAATATGCAATTACATAATTATCGTGCAGCATCCAATCGTTATTATATTTATTCAATTCCTTCTATTAGCTCACACTCTCACTATATATATCTTGTTCAAATTTTCAATCGTTAATAAAATACTTTTCATTCATCCACTCAAGTTCAAATACATTTTTTTTTTCAATTTGTAGTGGATGACACTGGATATTAATACAGTTTTTTTAAAATATTAATTCATTAATTTTAGTTTTTTTTAGGTTTAAGTTGCATATATCTACCAATAGATGGCGCCAGAAAAATTTAAAAAATGAATGCAAATTATTTATAAAGGAGTTTCTGCAATATAGTGAAAAAAAAAAAGTAGAAATTGACTTAATTTTTTTTTTTTTTTTTTATTACTTGTTTTACTTTTAGAACCTGATAGTAAATAACATCCTCTGTTTTCCTGTCGTTTGCAAGTATGTATACATTATTTCGCCCTTAATTGTAGACATTGTCTTATATAACTGAGAATGGTTAGACTAGTCCGATCTCAAATGAATTCCAGCACTTCTAAACAATTACCCTTACAGACATAGAAAAAGCAAGTGGTATGGGAACCCCTGTGTTTTAAATTCAAACAGAGTACGGATATTATCAAAGATATGCTTGAATGAAGTCTTCTTTTTAGCAGAATAGGTTTATTTCAAAAAAACACGTACCCCCTTCTTAAACTCATCCCTATGGCAATCAAATTTTGAACGTCCAATGGAGAATTCCTTGAATTGAACTACGGTAACATAAACTAGTTGGCAAGATACTTAGGATTTCAGAATTGGCGACTTATTTGAAGGAATAGGAGTCTATGACTAAACCAGGACATTTTCATTGGTAAAATGGAAATGCAATGTTTTTTTTATTTATGAAACGAATTTTAAGTGGTTGCAATACAGCGATCAGTATTTTTTTTATTTATTTATTTTACGTCACCTTCCCTATGAACAGTAAATAGCGTATAAATAACGCGCCAAACCTCAAAGATTTGTTAACAACAAAAAAATCAGTAAATTAGCGTAAAAACCTAAATGGTTATTTTTTAGAGAGTATTGAACCAATTTCGAAATTTTATTTAGTTGATACAGGATTTGTGTTGGAAGTATCCTTGCAATTTTGGTGAGATTTTGAAGTAAATTGAGACAGCATAGACGACACACAGAAATATTAACTTTGAGAAATATATATATCTATATGTAAATCGTTTATTAAGTTACAGATTTATTTTTCAACTATAAAATACACTTTAATATAGAAATAGTATATTCAAGTTTTTTATTTTTTATGCTCTCCCTTATAAGGATTTACTAAAGATTAATATATAAATATTTTTTATTAAAGAGCAGTTAATAAGAAAAAGAAGAATAGAGGTTTATGTTTTACTAAAAAAATAGAAAAACATATTGAACTTTTAAACAGAAATAAAAAAAAAAAATAACAATTATATTAAATCCGTATAAATATCGCTTATCGAGCATAAGTCAGAAATTTAAAGAATTTAATGAAATAAAAAGTTTTACTTAAAAGAGAACAATATATTTTTCAAGATATATTTTCAGTAAGAAAATTGAAAATTAAATTAATGTATATTTTTGGAAATTTTTAATGGGTGTAATTAAAAGGTTTATAACATTAAAACAACACAAAAGTATGAAAACATACATAATTAAAATTATCTCTTAATTATTGCCCCGTTACATTTTATCCCGTTTCTGAAATTTGAATTTTCTAAAGTGATTACTTACCCCGCTAAGATGGCAAATAAATTCGCCAAGAATTTCGAGCCTATTTAATAGTTAATTGCTTTTAAATTATTAATATAAATTATGAATTTTCGTTCGCAAGTTATGAAATTTAAGGTCATGCATTTGAGTTCTCCCAAACATCTCCGAGAAAAGTCAAGTTTTAATTATTTATGTAAAACTCTTCAGAGAGAAATATCAACGCAAACAAACTTATTAATTTTAATGAACTCCCCCTAATTTCTTTTTAACATAAAAAATAAGTGAAGAATAATTAAAAAAGACTTTTTCCCCGAAGGTCCTTCTTTGATGGGTCGGCGGCAAAAATTCGAAAGGATTTAAATCTAGTGAAAAGAAATCATTATTATGTAAAAATGTGTGATTAAGTTTTGCCTTAAGGGGGGGGAATTTTAAGATCAGAAATAAAAGCTTAAGTAGATTTTGCATAATGCTCTTAAAAGTTTTCAATTTTGCAGAAGTCATTTTTACTTTACTGCCTGGATTACATATCCTTTGAATCTTTTTTTTATTCAAGGTTTTGCTAAATCAAAATTTTTATGACAATACTTTAGTAGAAAAAATGATAATTTTTAACCTAAGCACAGTGCATTTATCGCAACGGAAATTAAAAGTAAAATTTAAATGAATCTTCATTAATTACACGAATGTCATTTTTGAAAGGAGACAGGCGTTTTTTAAGTGAAAGACAAAAAAACTGCATAATTATCGAAATTATTAAAATTGAATTTTTTAAATTTTCCAAAAAAAAAAAAAAAAAAAAAAAAAAAATTTTTGTAATTATAAGGTTAAATAAATGTTTTAAAACTGTAAAACTTAACTTTAAATATTAAAGGAAGTTGATGTAACAAAGAACATAAAAATAATCTGTTAAAACCAAAGTCGAAAACCAAAGTTAACAACTAGCTTTTTAACATTAAATCAATTATTTTGTTAATAGTTTGTTTTGTTGTTATTAATTGTTTAACATATAAAAGTTATCCATTGAATGAAGAAAGTTTGTGTAATATAATATTAATAATATTGTTGTTTGTTGGAAAACATTATAAATAATATTATTTCATATATTGTTTGGTGAAGGTCGAGTGACTAGCGCTCTGGCGCTCCGTGCTGCAGACATCGTGTTCGATTCCCGGCAGCACCATGGATGCTTGTATTGGCACGGAATTCACCTGAAACCTGGGTGTCGTTCCAATATGACTAGTGGGCATAGGGCTGACAAATCTACTCCATAAAAAGTAGCAACATCTCAAATTTCGGAATCTGCCCGCATGCCCCATGGTGGTACGGTCTTGTACCACCATGCGGCTGTCACAAAATAAACAAAATATTATATAGAATAATTATTTTGAATATTATTGTTAATATTTTTAAAGTATTGTGGAATTTCAAGTAAATGGAACAACTAACTATTTTACCATTAAAAAAATTTTTTTTTCAATAGTTTGTTTTGTTGTCATTATTTAACGTATGCAAATATTCGTTGAAAGAAGAAATTTAGTGTAATATAATATAATTTATCGTTTAAAAAACATTTTTTTTTTTGTTTAAAATATTATGAATAATATTATTTATTATATTCTGTGCTGAAAATATTATATTCATTTACGTTTTAAACAATAAAAAAAATGATTTTTTATGGATAAAACTTTTTCCAAGTACATAAGATTTACAATCTTTTGAAATTCGTGTTTTTTATTTTAATTTAAAAAGTTTTAATTCATTTTTTCTAATGTATTTTAAAATTTTTGTCAAACATACAAATGTTTTTATTATTAAAATAACAATTTTTATGCATTGAGCTTTTGAAATAAATGCAAATTTAGCAATTCACCCCATTCTTCACCCAATTGGAAATATTTCACGAGGCACATTTTGGCATTCCTTTTTCTTATTTAGTTTCACTAAACCTGCCTAAAGGAGTTTCCAGAAAAATTTTCTAGAAATAATTAAAATCTCAATCAAGGAAAGCCATTAAGATGGCTCAAAAATACAACAAAC
This sequence comes from Caerostris extrusa, assembly GCA_021605095.1. Taxonomy (NCBI): domain Eukaryota; kingdom Metazoa; phylum Arthropoda; class Arachnida; order Araneae; family Araneidae; genus Caerostris; species Caerostris extrusa. The sequence goes on along the minus strand of BPLR01011123.1, from coordinate 67,545 downwards.
TTCAAGACTAAAGGCAATCAGTGTTACACAATTTAAAAAACTACGAGCACAATAGCAATCTTCCTACCCAAGCAGTGACAAACGCAAATACAGATTTATGGCATGGTAATGCATACCACAGAAAATTTCTGTGTTTTAAATATGATTTAACGACTATTCATCACTTTGGGAAAGTTTCGCGCAGCCAGAATAGATCAAAAAGATCTCCATCTAAGCGGGTCAACTGAGTCCATCCAGTGCAGTTTGGACAACCATTTGTCACTGGGGCTTCCTTTCATCCAGCACCGCTCTGAAGAGAAGTTTTTATATGTACAGCTCTGCAAAGATTTCTCCACCCCCACTCACGTGACGACCCCAGGATTTCGGTCGGAAAAGTTCAAGATTGTGGTGTAAATTAAACACTTAAAGAAAAGATATCTTCGAAATTGATGGTCCGATGGCTGGAGACTGCACATCAATGTGTCATGGGAAGACATTCTTTTCATCTAAAATCAAAACCCTCAGTTTTGGAAGAGGGAAAAAATGGCACTGGAGGGAAAATGATGGATGTTGTACTTTCCAGCTCTTCTGAGATTGAGAACAGTGCTTTTCGAATTCGACTTGAATAAGATCAATATTTTTATGAAGAAAGTCTTAAGAGGTATACTATATATACAGAACAGGGGTACTTCCAGTCATTCACTTAAAGAAGTATAGAATAATATTTAAATGAATTTTCTTTCAACATGTATATAATGAGAAGTTTCTTTTTATAAGAAAATATCTTATTCTATTATTGTATTTTTACAGTGCTGGAGCGTTGTACTTCCCGAATTCAGTTTAATGAAGAAGATCAATATTATTAAGAATACAGAACGAATATAGAACATTTTAACACAGTAATGTTGATACAGTATTATTTAGACACAGAATATAGACACTATTTTTTATGAATATAGAACAGTGATAAAGATGTATAGGGTAATATTGGAGTGTATTTTTTTTCTGTCTAAAATCAATTTTTCGTAAAATGATTATTGGTATGATTATCAATGTAGTACTGGAAAAATTTTAAAATAGTTTTTGTTAAACTAAATTCGATCAATCTAATCTCAATTATAAGAAATAAGAAATTTTTGACTTGGAATAGGGGCCATTAAATTTAACACATTTCCGCTCATTTTAAAAATTAATTAATTAATATTATACGATTGCTAATATGTAAATTAAGCTATTGTTGAATTTCTTGTATAGTATATTATAATAAAACTGATATTGAAAAATATATTTTAACTTATAATATACAAAATGTAAAAGAGTACTGTATAATTTTACCATCTTTCAAAAATTAAATCAAATTGAAATATTGTTTAAAATTTTCTATGTTTTTATTTATTTATTTTTTACAAAATTCCTTTTTTTAAAATTCATTCACACAAATCCAATTTATAATAAAAAAGATTCGAAATTTAAGGAGAAAAAAAAAAAAATTTACTAGATTAAATCTTTGTTTAATCTACAACCACTGCAATATTTTACAATTTAAAATGGAAAATTTCAATAACAAAATGATAATTTTAAATTGAATTTATATATTTTGATTATTTGTATATCAAATGATACAAGGTATCAGTTTCAAGGGTATAATTTTATATCATGTTCAAGGGTATGAATTTATATATTTTGATATCATCACATCTTGAGAAAGTTAATGTACACTTTTGACTGGCATACATAAATATTGTACCATTTTAATATAACTTATAACAAACATTAGATTAAATTTTAATATTTTGATTTCATTACATTTTGCGAAAATTTAGGTACACCTTTTGAGAGATTAGTATAGTTACTGCAACATTTTACCATAACTTATAACTAACACTAGAATTTAAAATTTCGATTTTATTACATTTTGAGAAAGTTAATGAACACTTTTAGCATAACAAACAGAACATACACATTTGATATATAATTACTGCACATTGGATATATAATTATTTTTATCATAAATTGTAATTAACACTGGATAGAATTTTAATAATTTGATTCCATAACTTTTTAAGAAAGATAATGCACACTTTTAAACAGGTATATATAGTTACTGCAACATTTTAACAAAACTTATAATTAACTCTAGATTGAATTTTAATATTTTGACTTCTTTAGATTTTGAGAAAGTTAATGCATACGTTTTTCAACACCATGACGTACCGTAATAGCTATTAATTACAAAATTTGTTTTTTGGACACACATTATAAATATTTTTAAAGTCACAAAGTTACGAGCTAAAAGCATTTCAAAATTAAAAAAGTTTTTCCTCCGCTTGTTATCAACTGCTTTCAGCCATCACACCTAACTGTGACGCATTTTTTTTTTTCTTTTTAGCTCGAATTTTCGAACTTTTAAAAGGGGTGACAAAAGAATGATGGATGGGTTGAGAGTTCCCATGAGTATTTTGTGATCTAATTTTGCATTGGTATGTGAGTATTTTGTTTTTGTGTGTTTTTCTTCTTGCAAATCAGTCTGTTCTTACTTTCTTTACATAAGATAGCAACCGAAGGCCCGTGATGGAATATCTTGGCCTTTAAATGTTGCTCGAGAAAATTGTCTTTTAAAGATTTTGCTCAGATCCCGGTGATGATTGGATGTTGTGTGTACTCTGTTTTTAAACGTGTTCCTGAATTTTTATGAGGGCTTAAACTTTTTCCGAAAGAAAATTGAATTATGTGTTTGTTATTCATCATGCTTATTTTTCTCACTCTCTTTGATAAAAAGCTGTATGTTTAAATTAAAAGTCTCCAAGTGAAACCAGTCTACCATCAATCAGTGTTTTCAAAAACTTTTCTTATTTGTATGGGCTGTTATTTAAATTACTTGTAAAAACCGATATTTTTCAAGAGCAAGATGAAAAAAGGCATTTATTATTATTTAAGATAGTAGATATAGAGATATATAGATTTATTTTAAGATAGTAGTCCCTTAAAAGAAGGTGAAATTTAAAGGTTATGTAAATGATTGATTTTCTTAAAAACATATAGCTAACAGGAATATGATGAAAAAAGCCATTTATTTTTTTATAATATTGAAAAAGAATAGTGAATAGTTTTAGGATAGTAGTCCCTTAATATAAGATGTAATTTAAGGGACATGTAAATGATATTCTTTCTTAAAAACAAAATATAGTCAAACAAGAATTGGATGAGACAGAAATATAATTGAAAAAAAAAACATTTTTTTTTATAATAACGAAAGCGAATTATATTAAGACAGTAGTCCCTTAAAATAAGGTGAAATTTAAAGGATATGTAAAATATTGTTTTTCTTAGAAACTAAAACAGAGTAAACAGGAATAGGGTGAAACAAAAAATAGGATGGACACGAATAGAATGAAAAAAAACATTTATTTTATGCATTTTAAAGGTAATAAAACACACTCCAACATTTTATCATAACATATAATTAACTCTAGTTTGAATTTTAATTCTTTGATTTTATTACATAATGAGAAACTTAATGCACACTTTTTTTTAACAGCAGGATGTACCATAATAGCTATTAATTACAAGATTTGTTTTTGGGCACACATTTTTTAAAGACAACATACAATTTTTTTAAAAGTCACAAAGTTACGAGCTAAAAGCGTTTCAAAATTAAAAGAAGTCTTTCCTCTGGCTGTTATCAACTACTTTTCAGCCATCACACCTAACTGTGACCCATTTTTTTTTTGCTTTTTTTTTTTTTGATTGAATTTTGGAACTTTTAAAAGGTGACAAAAGAATGATGGATGAGTTGAGTGTTCCCCTGAGTATTTTGTGATCTAATTTTGCATTACCCAGTATGTGTGAGTTGTGTTCTTTTATTTTTTTCTTCTTGCAAATCAGTCTGTTCTTACTTTCTTTACATAAGATCGCAGCCGAGCCTCACCGATAGAATATCTTGCCTTTAAATGTTGCTCAAGAAAATTGTCTTTTAAAGATTTTGCTGAGATGCCGGGGATGATTGGATGTTGTGTGTACTCTGTTTTTAAACGTTTTCCTGAATTTTTATGAGGGCTTAAACTTTGTCAAAGAAAATTGAATTCTGTGTTCATTATTCATCATGTTTTTCTGATAAAAACTCTATGTTTAAATTAAAAGTGTCTAAGCAATAACAGTCTATCATCAATGATGTTTTCAAAAACATTTCTTATTTGTATGGGCTGTTATTTAAATTGGACTTTCTTCAAGAACATGCTGAAAAAAAAAAAAAAAGCATTTATTTTTATTTTTATAATACTAAAAGTGAATTATTTTAGATAGCAGTTCCTTAAAATATGGTGCAATTTAAAGCTTATGTAAATGATTGATTTTCTTAAAAATATATAGTAAACAGGAATATGATGAAAAAAGCCATTCATTTATTTATAATATTGAAAATGAATAGTTTTAAGATAATAGTCCCTTAAAATAAGGTGTAATTTAAGAGATATGTAAACGATATTCTTTCTTAAAAACTAAAATACAGTAAACAGGAATTGGATGAGACAGAAATAAGATGGACAGAAATATTGAAAAAAAAACATTTTTTTTTTTAAAAAAAAGCATTATATTAAGACAGTAGTCCCTTAAAATAAGGTGCAATTTAAAGGATATGTAAAATTTTTTTTTTTTTTTTAAACTAAAACATAATAGACAGAAATAGGATGAAACAAAAATAGGATGGACCCATTTATTTTTTTAATGAATTTTAATAGGTATTTATACATACTCCAACATTTTATCATAACATATAATTAACTCTAGATTGAATTTTAATACTTTCATTTCTTTACATTATGAGAAACTTAATTCACACTTTTTTTAACACCATGACTTACCGTAATAGCTATTAATTACAAAATTTGTTTTTGGGCACACATTATACGGTTTTTTTTATTGTCACAAAGTTACAAGCTAAAAGCATTTCAAAATTAAAAGAAGTTTTTCCTCTGGTTGTTATCAACTACTTTCAGCCATCACACCTAACTGTGACCCATTTTTTTTTTCCTTTTAGATTGAATTTTGGAACTTTTAAAAGGGGTGACAAAAGAATGATGGATGGGTTGAGAGTCCCTCAGTATTTTGTGATCTAATTTTGCATTACCTAGTATGTGTGAGTTGTGTTTTTTTTTTTTTCTTCTTGCAAATCAGTCTGTTCTTACTTTCTTTACATAAGATAGCAAACCGAAATCTCCCTGATGGAATATTTTGGCCTTAAAATGTTGCTCAAGAAAATTGTCGTTTAAAGGATTGACTGAGATCCCGTTGATGATTGGATGTTGTGTGTACTCTGTTTTTAAACGTGTTCCTGAATTTTTATGAGGGCTTAAATTTTTTCCGAAAGAAGATTGAATTCTGTGTTCGTTATTCATCATGTTTTTTTCTCTCTCTCTGATAAAAAGCTCTATGTTTAAATTATAACTCTCCAAGCGAAACCAGTCTATCATCAATCAGCGTTTTCAAAAACATTACATATTTGTATAGGGTGTAATTTAAATTGCTTGTAAAACCAATATTGTTGAGGAAAAGGATGAAAAAAGGCATTTTTTAAAAAAATTTTTATTATTGAAAGAGAATTATTTTAAGATAGTAGTCCCTTAAAATAAAAAGTGCAATTTAAAGGATGTGTAAAAAATTGTTCTTCTTAAGATGTAAATTCAAATTTGAATGAGTTAAAATTAAATTGTATTAAATATATTATAATTAAAACAATTAATGCCTTTTTATGAATTATTTAAATAAAAATAATGTAGAATTGAATTGAAATTATGTTTTAAAATACAGGGAGTTTGTAATTAAAGTCCCAATTTCAAAATGCTGTAAAAAAAAAACTCACTCATCTCAATGAGTTCAAATTTAAACTGAAGATACTTGAAGAAGTGGTAAACGGTATGGCATCAAAAAACGTTACACTAAATTTTTCCATCCATTTTTGTATGACCTTGCCGTGGTGGATGAGATCTCCACTAACAGTGTCACAACTGTGAAAACGACTTACAAGTCATTCAGTGTCATAACTGTGACTTGAATCACTTGGAAGTTGTTTTTCCGTCAAAAAGCAGCAACAATCAAGCACATCGAACGCTACATTTGGTTTAATGTGCAACTTAAATACGTTACCCTTTCGATTCGAAATAACGATGGTAACCAAATTCACTTTCTTTATGCCGCTTGCAGTACCATCTATTAATATACTTCGGAATTTGTTTTGATGCCATACCGTTTCTACTTCTATCTTCAGTACAAATTTGAACTCATTGTGACGAGTGGTTCTTTTTCCCAGCATTTTGAAAGGACGACTATAATTAAAATCACCCTGTATAGGGAATGTAATTTTAATTTCAAGTTTGATAATTAAGAAAACTGAATATAAGAGCATAATAATGCATTAAAACAACGCTATAATAAGAAACTAACATTAAGTAGATTTAAGACAGAGAAATGTTTTATTATGTATCAAAACGGATTTAATTATTTGAAAACTTTTAGAAAATCTATAGCCACTCTGTTAGTCACTAAGGACTAGCCACTCGGCCATTCAGGCTAAAAGTAATTATAAATAATAATATAGAAAACGCTTTTGAAGCTATCAAACCTAAAATGTATAATTTCAGATCTATAGAAATATAGTGACACAAATAATATGCAATATAGTGGCAAATTATTAAACTACACTGCTAGTACCATTGCTCTTTAACACTGGTACTGAATATCTTCATAATACACATACTGAATATCTTCATAATAACATACTGAATATCTTCATAATACACATACTGAATATCTTCATAATACACATACTGAATATCTTCATAATACACAATTAAAATTCCAAACCACTTGACCGATTAGAAAATGTCTCCGCCCTAACCTCATCTGAAATCTGGTTTCTAAACTTTCAAATTTCTGTACATTTTCTTCTAAATAATAAATAGGATGAAAAAGTAGAGCAGTAAATTGATCTACTGTTATAGTAAACTTTTAAAGAGAGTAATATTTAAGTTAATCTTATAAGATCTCTAACGCTTAATCTCTAAGATCTTCTAACGCTTTTAAAAAAATTAGAAATATTCATATTAAAATGAAAGTTATTAATCATAAAATGTATGAATGAGTAATGGTTTTAGATCTATATAAATATAATGGTATAAATAATATACCAATATAGTGGCAAAATATTAAACTACATCGTCAATACCATTGCTGTTTAACACTGATACTGAATATATTGTCACCATAATATTCATATTAGAATTCCACACCAATTAACCCATTAGAAGATGTCCACCAATTAACCTCATCAGAAATCTTCTCGGAATTCAGACCCGATTCGTAATTGCGTATTTCTGAACCCAAATGAAAATGATCCCTCTGGACAGGTCCGCATGTCGACGTCTTTTGGCGGGTCAAACTCTATTTGGCGACACATGCGATCTTCTCTTCAAATGATTTATTCCGCACGCGGTGGAAATTGTGGCCGATTGATTGCTCCTCATCAATCATATCTGTGTCAGTTTGTCCGACCCGAGGGTAGGGAAGGGAAGGAGGGGTCCAAGACAGCGGATTAGCTGGATTAAGGAAGGTCCTTGGTAATGGATGGATGAGAGGGGGTAGGGCATCAAAGGGTTGATGAATTTCAAGCGTAGAAAATGATTACTTTTTTTTAGAACTCTAAATAATGAAATAAATACGATGTTTACTTTTAGCTGATTGATTTTGACGGATAATGATTTTTTAACAGCAATGACTTGTTTGGTATATAGCATTACCTCTGAGATATGTGGTAATGATGTTAAACAAAACATGTTGAGATGTGGGGTTGTGCAATGTGAATTGTTAACTAACTATAAATTGAGTCAAACAGGTGAAGAATTTGTTGAATAGAAGATGGTCATTTATAATTATAATATCAAAGAATTCGTGTCTCAGCAGCAACATGTGTCACTGGTGAGCATTATTGCTAATACTACTACAACACACCACCCACATCAAGTCGCTGTGCCTAGAGGTGAGGTGCACCTTTACAGTTTGGGAATGATGTGGATGGGAAGTCAGATTGGATTCTGAGACGTTCTAAGGTTATATGAGACCGGGACCTACTGTTTAAAGTTGATTACGAGCTACTACAACCATCCATGTCACCTCCGGGACTCTAACCCGAAACCTGTGGTATCTAGCACCACAGCGCTAGTCAGTCTGCCGTCAGGCCCCACAATTAGTTAAATAAGACCACAATTATTTTGATGATTTAAAAGGAAAAACAAAACATCATAAACAAAAGAAACTGGCTTAATAAATAATTCAATAAATCATTGATTACATTGGTCAAAATAAATTAGATCTTTTTTAAAATCATGGCTAACGAACGCGAAGCCTGTGGAAACGAACACCAGAGTGTTAGCCACTCTGCTATCAGGCAGCTTAGAAATATGAGTAATTAAAAGTTTTGGAAGCTATTATGCCAAAATTGTGTGAATCAGTAAACATTTCAGACTAATGGAAATGTAATGGCATAAATAATGTACCAATATAGAACCACAGTATTGAACTACATCGTCAGTACCATTGCTGTTTAATACTGGTACTGAATATCTTGTTTTCATAACACTTATATTAGAATTCCAAACTACATAAGTTAATATTTTAAGTTCTCTAAAAGACTTTAAAGTAATTAGAAATAATAATATTGAAAAGGCTTTTGGCATAAATAATATGCCAATATAGTGAAAAAATATTAAACTACATTGTCAGTGCCATTGCTGTTTAATACTGGTTCTAAATATCTTGACTTCATAAAGCTTACACTCTAGAGCCAAAACATTATGATCACCCCTACATTTTGCAATGAAATCGCTTGGATGACGTGGAAGGCACGTGATCAGATGGAAGTGGTATTTAACTGGTATTAATCCATGCCAAGGTGGGTTGAAGCTGTGTTGAGCGCCAAAGGGGAGCCAACTCGCTATTGACAGATGGTCATAATGTTTTGGGTCTTGAGTGTATATTAGAATTCCAAACCAATTAACCCATTAGAAGATGTATCCGCCCTAACCTCATCCGAAATCTTCTCTGAATTCCTACCCGATTCGGAACTGCGTATTCCGGAACCTAATGAAAGTGATCCTCTGGACAGGTCCACATGTCCACGTCTTTCGGCGGGTCAAACTCTATTTGGCGACACATGCGACAATCTCTCGAATGATTTATTCCGCACGCGGTGGAAATTGTGGACGGTTGATTGCTCCTCATCCATCATATCTGTGTTAGTCTGTCCAACCAGAGGGTAGGGAGGAGGAGGGAAGGATGTGTCCAAGATAGCCGATTAGCTGGATTAAGGAAGGTCCCCTGGTGATGGATGGATAACGCATGGGAGGGCATCAAAGAATTGATGAATTTCAAGCGTAGAAAATGATTCATTTTTTTAGACCACTGAATAATGTAATAAACGTGATGTTTACTTTCAGCTGATTGATGTTGACGTACCATGCCATGTTTTGGTTGATATCTTTGCAACAGCGATGCGTAGTTGTACAATGTGAATTGGTAAATATAAATGGAATCAAGAGGGAAGAATTTCTTGAATAGAAGAGGGCCATTTATAATTTTAATATTAACGGATTCATATCACATACATCAGTGTGTCGAGCTGAGTTGCCTCTTTACAGTTTGGGAATGGTGTGGTTGAGAAGTCTGACTACGCTCTGTGACGCTCTACGTTTATATGATACCGGTATTTAGGCTTAAAGGGAATTCCGACCCGAACCCGGAACCTGTGGTACCGAGCACCACAGCGCTAGCCAGGAGGACCTAGCGCTAGGACATTTTGGCTTAGTGGTTAAATACATGGTCTCATGCAGAATTCGTGAGTTCGATTTTCTGAGCTTTAGGGCTGAGTTTCAATCCATTGGAGACTTTGTTGTAGACACTGTTCAGCATAAGAGCGGACTGGATGGCGTTTGTGATGTTCAGCATCTTGCCTCGTCAGTCGGACTATCTGGTGGGATTTTCTGGGTTTTTTTGCATACTATCCGGAAATGATAATTGTCCCCTTTAAAATTCATCCTGGAAGGCACTGCCCTCCTTTTTCAGAGTCACGGAGCCAAGTCAGACTTCTACCTATTGTATTCCAACACAACAGAAACTCCCTCCTCCTTCCATATGTCACACAGGTTCATGCACTTAGTCCAAATGTTTCTGTCGACCAAGTGGGATAAGAAGCAACAACAACTATATATAAATGAACAATAGAATGATTACATTGAATAAGTAGGATTTATATACTTGCTTATTGATTTTGTTCAAAGGAAGTTTGTTACTTTTATTAGAAGCTCTTACTTGTTACTTTTATTGGAAGGAGACGTATTAGTATCATATTTTTTATTATAATAATATCAAAAAATTTATAAGAACTTTTTATTAAATTAAGCATGTCAAACCTTCACCATCTATGGGTTATATTTGAAAGGGAAAATTATATCCGAATACACGTTAAATATATTAAAGTAACGATAGTTCCTAAACAAGCAAATTTATTTACTTATATCTATTTAAGATAATACGTGTTCCTAAAGTTGCATAATAAAATATCTATCCCATTAACAATAAGCAAAAACATCATAATAATTATTGACGTCAGCATAATTGTCATTAATATACATTAATTACACCATAATAATCATTAATCATTAATAAACATCACCTCAACATAATCATCATTTTAATCTCTTAGCATGCCGCGTTATTTAGAAAACAAATATATGCCAGGAAACATAAATATAATGCGTAGATTTTTTTTTTTTGAACAACATTATTTTCTTAATAGATTTTAAGTAACTAGAATTTCAAAAAATATAAATAAAATAAAAATGTATAGGAATAGTGTTTTAAGGAAAAATATTTTTCTTATGTTGGATTCGTTTTCTTAATTATAACATCACTAGGTCAAAAAAAACATTCTGGCTTTAAATAAACTGTACTTTAGTATAAAAAATTATTAGTAGATGATAATTTCTGAAAAAACAGTTTTGCTGATCGAATTTATGACGTAACAATTTAACAAAATTTAAATAAAAAAATGTAGTTAGGAAGAACAAGAAAATTATGATACTAGGAATTAATTAATAAAAAAAGGAAATTGCTAGGAAAAAAAAAAAATTGCTTTGAATTTTGAAGTTTTTGTTTTGTCTTTGTTAAAGATTACTGCGATACAATTTTTTTTTTACATTAAATTTATAAATAACAACAAAAATCATATTAATATTATTCAATTCCTTGAAACCTGATCAAAAAGCAATACATCTTAAGTTTATATACATTGCTTTCAATTGCTGATATATATCTTTTAAAGTGAAGTAGATTACACCTGAAAAATTTTAGATGAGCTATTTCCTTGAAATCTCCTCCAAAAGCAATATATCTTAAATATTACTGTATTGCTTTCAATTGTTTATTTGTTGCTCATATATTGCCTATCAATTGCTAATATATTGCTGTTAAAGTGAAGTAGATTACATCTAAAGAGTTTTAGATGAGTAATTAACAAAGTACGAAAGATTGCTTATATTTAGACAAGCAGTTCATATTTCTGATAACTGATTTTCCTTAAAAATGCTTTTTTTTTTAGATGAAACAATTATCCATTAAATTATGGGTATTGTTTTGAGAAGTGGGTTTTCGTTTCCTTGATCAGTTATTTTTTTCTTGGTCAATTTTCGTGTCCTTTTTCATTTTTAATTTCTCTAATCCCTTTTGATATACAAAAATTTTTTTCGTTTCCTTATCCCTTTCACCATTTCTTATTGTTTTATTATTATTTTATCATTCATGAGATGAAATTATAGGTTTTGTTGAAATTTCATTCACAAGTTGTTCTTATAGGTTTATTTAAATTTCTTTCACGATCGTATTTTTATATAACATTTGTATAAATTTCTTTGTGCTAATGATCATATATTTAAATAATTAAATAATGTAAAATTGATCTAACAGACCGTCAGACAAAAAAAAAAACATTTTTATTTCAAAAGAAAAATGAAAGTTTTCAAAAAAGGAAATTGTTTTGAATTTTGAAGTTTTTGTTTTGTCTTTGTTAAAGATTACTGCGATACAATTTTGTTTACATTAAATTTAAAATTTTATGGGTAACCCGCATATCAGCCCAGAAGATTATTTACTTTGTTTTGAGTAAGTAAGTTATCTGTTTCTATTCTCGTTATGTTTAATTTTCTTTCTTATTTAATCTTTCAATATTATTTTCTTTCGTTAATTCCATCTCTAATTTGAGTTCTTTTAAATACTATTTTTTTAATAATCCAAAGTCATTGTGTTTTTTCTGTTTTTATTTTTTTTTTTTCTTCATTATTGGAATAAAATTTGCAAAAAAAAAAAGGCTACATTTTTAATTAATTTTGTCATTGGAATCAAGGGGAGTTTTTTAAAAATTTTTCTATTTTTGTAAAGACATTGGGTAGGTTACACAACAATCCACAGAACTAAAACTTTTTCAGTTTCTTGGAAGGACTTATACTTCATTACCAAAGAAACATAAATTTTAATTCATTGCTTAATATTGCTAAATTAAATTTAACATATTTGATTTATTTCAATAAATAAGTTATAAAATTTGTAAATAATAAAATAATAAAATCAGATTAAATAATAAAGCTTATATTAATTTAATAAAATAATAAAATTATAAAATAATAAAAATTAAATACAATTAATATAAATAATTAAAATAAAATAATTAAATATAATAATAATATTTTGAAAATAAAAAAAAATAATAAAATTTGATACAAAAATAAAATAATAAAATTAGACAGAATAATAAAAATTAATTAAAATTAATATAAATAATTAAAATAAATTAATAAAATATTATAATAAAAATTGTTAAATAACTCAACAAGAAGAAATTTAGCAAATTGAAATAATTATTATTTTGATATAGTTAATATTAACAAATATTTTGGTTTAACAAATATTTTGTTAGGGACATTTACGTTTTTTTCCGTAATACATTCTTTTAAATAACTAAATAAGGGAAGTTAATCTATGTTAGCTATACTCGCAAAATATATGTTATTCTTCGAAATGAATTCGATTACTGTGTATTAACATTCTCAGTAATTATCTAACAAATCTTAAGGTAGGTCACAAGAGGAAATTACTTAAACAACATCTGACAGCAAAATATCTAAAAGTATTAAGCTTATTAACTAATATTTGATACTATTTTATCTTTCAGAAATAAATAAGAGTGAAACGAATATAAATCATGCATAGGAATCTTAATCTTAAAAGCCATTTATGTAAAAAAGGCTGTAATATTATGACACTGTGGCAAAATATGATAATAACTATAACATATAATAATTGCTTAATATTCAAACCTTTGCATGCAGGTAAGCTGTACAGAGATGAAATGTTAATCACCACTTATCCTACTGAGATTTAAATGGAACACAGCTCATTTCAGATTGAAATTCGGTAACAGCCTTCAGGGAGAAGCATGATTATGATTTGTGGAAAAATGCACCTTAATATTTTGTCAAGTTAAGCAGTTTAATCTGTACTAATATGAACGTCGTGTTTGTCAGAGCTGCTTGACAAAGATTTGTTATTAAAGTTTTCTGAAAATGTTAAAATAGCCGACATATACATTGAAAGGAATCACTTGTTAATAACATATTTATCAATTGATTGAGATGAAATATCAGTATAAAAGTCTCATCAAGTTTCATTTCGGTTCATATAAATCAACTTTGCCATTAAATTATCAACAAATGCATTCATTTTAATAGAGTAATTCGAGTTTAAAATTTTGTTTAAATTATTATTTTTTTTGCTTTAATTTATTTGAGATTTAAAATAAAATTTAAAAAAATATTTTTAATACAATCACAACTTTCCAAAAAAAAAATAGCCTCGACACCATTTGAAAAATAATTTTTTCCTTATAAATATTGATAAAATTTATACATGAATTTCCATTGAGAATATCCTTCTACTTCATTCGCGCAACAGGCCCATGATAGGCCACGGCTGATTGAATGAAAATTCATTCCAATAATACTCTGTACTTCTTAAAGTGAATGAATGGAAAAAAATTTCACTATTTGACTGAAAAGTATATCACTACTAAATATATATGTATATATATATATATATATATATATATACATATATACATATATATATATATCATTTCAATAATATATAACAGAATAATATTTTTATTATAAAGTATAAACTTTTGATTTTAAATTGCTACATCATTTCAATAATACATAACAGAATAATATTTTTTTATAATGTATAAACTTTTGATTTTAAACGCTACTGTGTACTTCTTTAAGTGAATGAATAAAAATAATATTTCAGTATTAATTATATACATATATACCTCTTAAGTCTTTCTTCGTAAAAATATTCGCTAATCTTAATCAAAAGCATTTTTCTTAATCTTAGAAGCTAGAAAGAACAACCAACAACACTCCATTATTTTAATAACTCAATAATAGAATAACAGAACAACATTTTTTTCGTTAAAAAGAAACTTTTGATTTCCTTCATACTGAAAGAAAATCCATTCCAATATTACACTGTACTTCTTCAAGTGAATGAATGGAAAAAACACTTTCAGTATCACTTTTCTATATATATATATATATATATATATATATATATAATATATACCTCTTAAGTCTTTTTTCGTAAAAATATTGATCCTTCTTCGGTAAGCTGGATTCAAAAGCACTGTTCTCAATCTTAGAAGAGCTGGAAAGTTCAACAACACTCCATCATTTTTTCCTCCGGTGCCATTTTTTACCTCCTACCAAAACTGAGAGTTTTGATTTTCGATGAAAAGAATGTCTTCCCCTTGACACGTTGATGTGCAGTCTCCAACCAACGGACCATAAATTTCGAAGATATCTTTTCTTTAAGTGTTTAATTTACACCACAATCATGAACATTTCCCGCCACTGAGCTCTTAGGGTCGTCGCGTGGGAGGGGGTGGAGGAATCTTTTTATGTAGAAGAAACGTCTGTTCAGAGCGGTGATGGATGGAAGGAAGCCCCAGTGACAAATGGTTGTCCAAACTGCACTGGATGGACTCAGTTGACCCGCTTAGACGGAGATCTTTTTCATCCATTCTGGCTGCCCAAAACTTTCCCAAAGTGATGAATAGTTGTTAAATCATATTTAAAACATAGAAATCTTCTGTGGTATGCATTACCATGCCATAAATCTGTGTTTGCATTTGTCACAGCTTGGGTAGGAAGATTACTCTTGTGCTCGTAGTTTTTTTAAATTCGGTAGCACTGATTACTTTGGCCTTGAAGTTTGTTATGTTTTCGAGCCTTCTTAATGGCTTTTCTTGATTGAGATTTTAATTATTTCTAAAAACTCTTTTAGACAGATTTGAGCGAGCTGAATGTCAAATATGTCTAGTGAAATATTTCCAATTGGGTAAAGAATGCTAAAATTTGCATTTATTTGAAAAGCTGCTATAAATAAATTTGTGATTGTTTGTTAAATTTAAAAAATCACGTATTTCATAAGATTATAAATCTTATGTAATAAGAAAAAAAAAATTAATCATAAAAAAAGCATTTATTCATTATTTAAAACGTAAATGAATATAATATTTTCACTAAACTATATTATAAATAATATTATTTATAATATTTCAACAAACAAAAAAATGTTCACAATAATATATTATATTATACTACGCTATATTTCTTAATTCAATGAGTAATTTTAAAAACAGACATTAGTAAACATTAATTTGGTTTTGTTGTTAAATAATGACAACGAAACAAAATATTAAAAAAGTTTTAATAGTAAAAAAAGTTAGTTGTTAAAACCTACTTGAAATTCTAAAATACTTTAAAAGTTTTAACAGTAATATTCACAATAAGTTATCCTATACAATATATTTATTTTCAATGGGACGACATTCCCATGGTGGTACAAGGCCGTCTGTCTTACGGACAGATTCCGAAACATAAGATGCAGCTTTTTTTTTGGGAAGGGGGTGGATTGTCCGCCCTATACCTAACAGTCTTATTGGACTGGAACCTAGGTTTTGGAATAGATTCTGTGCCACTACAGGCATCCATGGATCTCCAGAGAATCGAACCCGACACCTGTGGCACGAGTGTACGCGATACGAGTGTGCTAATTACTCGGCCTTCAGGCCTTATATATATTTTCACACACGTTATAATGAATAATATTATTTATAATATTTTCAAAAAACGTCAATATTATTGATAATAAATTATATTATATTGCACGTACTTTCTTCATTCAATGAATAACTTTTATATGTAAAAAAATTAGTCACAGCAAAACAAACTATTAACAAAACAATTGATTTATTGGTAAACAGTTAGTTGTTAAAATTACTTGAAATTTTTATATATTTTTTTTTTTTTTTTTTGGTTTTAACAGAATTTTTATGCCATGTGTTCGGTCAATTTCATTTTATATATAATTTTAAGTTTTACAGTTTTAAAATATTCATTTAAGCGTCTAATAACAAAAAAAAATGTAATATATTTCTTTTTTGAAAGTTTTTAAAAATAATTTTTAACAATTTCGATAATTATGCAGTTTTTGTCTTTTACTTAAAAAACGTATGTCCTTTCAAAAATGACATGCATGTAGTTGATGAAGATTCATTTTAATTTTACTTTAATTTTCGACTGCAATCAATGTACTGTGTTCAAGTTAAAAATTACCATTTTTTTCTTACTAAAGTATTGTCATAAAAATTTTGATTCAGCAAAATCTGTGAAAAAAAAAAGAAAAGACTTCGTAATCAGGCAGTGAGGCAAAGAACGACTTGTGCAAAATTGAAAACCTTTAAGAGCATTATGCAAAATCTACTTAAGCTTTTATTTCTGATCTTAAAATCCCCTTCCCCCAAGGCAAAACTTAATCACAAATTTTTACATATCAATGATTTCTTTTCCTAGATTTAAATCCTTTCGGATTTTTTTGCCACCCAAACCCGTCAAAGAAGGATTTTCGGGGAAAAAGTCTTTTTAATTCTTCAATTTTTTTATGTTAAAAAGAAATTGGGGGAGTTCATTAAAATTAATAAGTTTGTTTACGTTGATATCTCTCTCTGAAGAGTTTTACATACATAATTAAAACTGGACTTACCTCAGAGATATTTGAAAACTCAAATGCACGACTTTAAATTTCACAACTTGCGAACAAAAATTCGTAATTTATATTAATAATTTAAGAGCAATTAACTGTTAAATGGGCCCGAAAATTCTTGGAAAATTTATTAGCGATTAGAGTGGGGTAAGTAATCACTTTAGATATATAAGAATTTCTAAAATGGGATAAAATGTAATGGGGAAATAATTAAGAGATAATTTTAAATATATGTTTTCATGCTTTTGTTGTTTTATTCTACAAACCTTTTAATTATTTCCATTAATATACAATAATTTGTTTTTGAAATTCCTTACATTGAAAAATTTATTGTTATATTTTAAGTAAAACGTTTGTTTTATCGAACACATTATATTATTGACATAGGCTAAGGAACATAAATTTATTTGGATTTAATATAATTGTTTTAAATAATTTTTTTCACTTTCAAATTACCTTTCAATATTTTTTACTAAAACGGAAAGCTTTATTCTTCTTTTTCTTACTAACTGCTCTTTTAAAAAAATTATTCCTTATTCATTCACTTTAATTCACCTTATTATGTAATGTACCTTATTATGTAGTAAAGTCTAAAATTTCACTTCTGCCAAATTGTTTTGTGTGTTTTTTAAAAAAAAAAAAAAAAAAAAAAAACTTTTGGATAAATTGAGATAAAGCAGTGTCAGTGAGCATGCATCTCAAAGCACCAAGACACGCAAGCCATAGAAGATGGAACGTAAGAAAAAAAATAAACAAGAATGAACTTTCCTCAATTTTTTTTTTTTAATTTAATTTAACAATTATATAAGTATTGATACTTCACTTCTCATGTTAATGTATCTGCCTATCCATGACCTCCATTTTACATCAAAATTTCACAAAATTGTTAAATATACAGAATCTAAAAATATTGCTAATACAGAGCCTGTATCAACTAAATAAAATTTTGAAATTGGTTTAATATCCGTTAAGTTAATTAACCATTTAAGGTTTAGGCTAATTTGACGATTTTTTGTTGATGGCGAATTTTCAAGATTGAACTTATTTTTATACACTGTTTTACTTTTCCTAGACAAGCTGATGTAAAATAAATAAATAAAATATGCTAACAGCTGTATTGCAACCACTTACAATTGTGTTTCATAAATAAAAAAACATTTGCATTACCATTTTACCAATTAAAATGCCCTGGTTTTAATCATAAACTCCTATGCCTTCAAATAAGTCGTCAATTCTGCAACCTAAGTACCTTGCCAACTCCTTTATGTCCAGTTTAATTCTAGGAATTCTGCACTGGATGTTCAAATTTGATAACCGTAGGGATGAGTTTAAGAGGGAATTCGTGTTGTTGAGAGAAACTTATTTTGCTAAAAAAGAAGACGTCTTCATTCAAGTATATCCTTGATAACATCCGTAAATCGTTCGAATTTAAAATCCAGCAATTTCTCATACGACTTGCTTTTGCTAGGTCTATAAACAAAACATAAGGCTAATTGTTTAAAAAGTGCTGAAATTCATTTGAGGTTACTTTAACTATGATCAGTTATATAAGACAATGTATACAATTGAGAGTGGGAAAAATTATACCTGACTTTGAAACAAATAATGTTGTTTACACTCAAGCTCTAGGGGCCTCCGAATGGCTAGCGCTCTGGCGTTCGGTACCACAGGTATTGGGTTCGAATCCCGGCTTTGCCATGGGCGTTTGTAGTGGTTCGGAATCAATTTAAGCCGTACCCGGTCCCCTAATAGGATCGTATGCGGGGCATTGTTACTCCGCGTCCGTGGCTTACCATTTACACTCCCCCTGGGTAATGCAAAGTGAGTAACATCGGTGCAGCCCTTATGGCGAATCACGGTCTATTTGCCAGCTGCATTAGAAGAAAAAAAAAACACTCAAGCTCTAAAATAAATAAATATAACTTACACGAAATTATATAAATTTCGCCGGTTAAATTTATGTTAATAAAAATAAAATAAACAAAAAATGCTGCATCTTTAATCCAAATATTTTCGAATCTATATAAATTGCACTTCTTTATATTAATGTAATATTAAATAAACAACCTATTGATTCATTATTCACATTAAAATATATTTTACACATATCCATGCTACAAAGGAGCTTGTTTCTTTTATATAAAACTTACTAAATATATAAATCTTACTGAATTATCTTTTTGACATTAAAAGTTAATCAGTTTTATTTTCTGAAGCCGGCCAACTCTGCGTTATATGTGTTAGTACTTAACTAATTGTAACTCTAGTCAATCAGTAACACAGCATTTTAGAAAGTTCAAAAACTAATCCTTACAAAATTGAATTCATATATTTTAAAATAATTTTAATTTTTATTATTTTGTTAAACTGTTTTATAATTAAGGCCAATTTATAATTTTACTTTTTTTTTTGTTGCGTCAAATAAAAATCCAAATAATTTTACTGAAGTAAAAGTTAAAACCAGTATTATTATTTTTTATAGTAAAATCTTGTTTTTCAAAAAAGTTAAAAATTATTACTATAAATTTTTATAAAAATTATTTTGATATACATGAACCAAAAATTATCCGAACATGTTAATTTGGTTAAAAGGACTTCAACTTTTTTTTTTGTTACTTTTTCCTAAGGACTGCAACATTCAAAATAACTTTTAACTTTTAAATTTTGCTCAAATTATTTATATTTAATATAAATTATAGTCGTACTTTTACAAAAATTCCAAAAAATTGTCTAAAATTGTTATGCAGAATTACTAATTCAAAGTTAAAGGGAACTCATACGATTATGAGTAAATTTGAATTTTTTAACTATACTGTTGGAGAAAGATATTAATTATTATATTACAAATTATTTAATTACCATGTATAATTACTGTTAAAAAATATATTTTTATATTCAGAATTCTTGAACAAGGATGTTCAAAGTATTAATTTATTAAAATTTCTTAAAAATGTATAATTATTATTAGAATTTTAAACAAGAATTAAAAATTAGTATTATAATAAAAAAAGAACTAAAAATCTAAAAGAACTCCTTTGTTAAAAATCTTATTCTCTGATTAAAAAAATCTACAGAAGTAATACGACTTAAAGTTTAATTCCAAATTTACTCAGAATTAAAAATATATATATTTCTAATATGCAAATATTGGCCTCTCACTTCGAAAAAAAACTGTTAACATAAATATGTGTTACCAGTAATTATTTCCATGTAAAAACGAATTTTTAATCAAGTTCGTATTTCAGCTTTTCTTATAGTTGTATTTTGTCTGAAATTTTTTTTTTTTAAATCTTTAAAATGCAGCTCATTTCGTTCTCTCTCACTAATTTTTAACCAATTTTTACAGAATTGGTGTGAAACCAATTTTTACAGAATTAAAGTGAAGATTTTTTTAATAGTTTGACAATCGAGAATCTTGTAAAAAAAAGAATCATTCGAAACTAAAAACACCGCAATTGTTAGCTAATCACAAATAGTTTTACAATCGAGTAAATCTCTAAAAATTTTAATTAAAATGCTTTTTAAAAGCATCGCTATTCTATTAACACTTTTTTTTGGCACATAATTTTTACCTATGAACCAATTTCTTTTTACATCACGCAATTCTGTCTCAGATTTTTTTACCACGTAATTCGTATGCTAAGACCGCAAATACTTTGAATTACATTTTCTCCATCTTTTAAACCAATGTTTGCTCATACATTTTCGTGATGTCGAAATGAAGGCCTTAAACTTAACGTAACGTGTAAAGATAACTTTTCGTATTAAAGAGGGCGCAGCAGTTAATTACAGCGGCGAAAAATTTACGAGGTCGTTTAATACTTCGTATAATGAGGAAATTTTCTTGCAGTAATCTGATTATATTCGTGCCAATAAAGGCAGCTGCATTTTAGGACTTCAAACGCGGCCGGGGATATGGGATAACGAAGGTGCAAGATTTATAATTACTCTTACGATATTTTTTACGATTATATTTTTTGAATTCTAATATTCCTCTGCACTTCCGTGCAGAGGAATATTAGAATTCAAAAAATTAGGTAAAAAAAAAAAAAAACTTTCAATATCACTGTTCTATACATATATATAATATACCTCTTAAGTCTTTCTTCGTAAAAATATTGATCTTTCTTCGCTAAGCCGAATTCGAAAGGCACTTTTCTCAATCTTAGAAGAGCTGAAAAGTACAACAACACTCCATCATTTTCCTCCAGTGCCATTTTTTCCCTCCTTCCAAAACTGAGGGCTTAGATTTTCGATGAAAAGAATGTCTTCCCCTTGACACATGGATGTGCAGTCTCCAGGCATCGGACCATAAATTTCGAAGATATCTTTTCTTTAAGTGTTTAATTTACACCACAATCATGAACTTTTCCCACCACCGAACTCCTGGCTCGTCGCCTGGGAGGGTGGAGGAATCTTTGCAGAGCTGCGTATAGAAGAAACGTCTTTTCAGGGCGGTGATGGATGGAAAGACTCTCCAGTGACAAATGGTTGTCCAAACTGCACTGGATGGACTCAGTTGACCCTCTTAGATGGAAATCTTTTTCATCCATTCTGGCTGCCCGAAACTTTCCCAAAGTGATGAATAGTTGTTAAATCATATTTAAAACATAGAAATCTTCTGTGGTATGCATTACCATGTCATAAATCTGTGTTTGCATTTGTCACAGCTTGGGTAGGAAAAATTACTCTTGTGCTCGTATTTTTTTAAATTCGGTAGCACTGATTGCCTTTGGCCTTGAAGTTTGTTGTATTTTTGAGACATCTTAATGGCTTTTCTTGATTGAGATTTTAATTATTTCTAGATACTCTTTTAGACAGGTTTAGTGGAACTAAATAAGAAAAAGGAATGCCGAACCTGCCTCGTGAAATATTTCCAATTGGGTAAAGAATGCTAAAATTGTATTTATAACAAAAGCTGCAATATATAAAATTGAGATTTTTAACTACAAGAACAATTGTATGTTTGACAGAAATTTTAAAAGGCATTTGAAAACGAAATTAAATCTTGTCCAATTAAAATAAAAAAAAAAAATCAAGCATTTCTTAAGATTATGAATTTTATGTAACATGAAAAAGTTTTTACCACAAAAAACCATTTTTACTGCTTAAAAATTAATGAAGTACACAAAATTCCTAAAACGAATTGACAATAATATTCATATTAAATTATTCTACATAATAGCTTCACCAAACAATATTAATATAGAAATAACGTTATTTGTAATATTCCCAATAAATAACAATATTCTTAATAATAAATTATATCATAGTACAATAACTTTCTTCATTAAATGAGTAAATTTCATACGTTAAACAATTAATGATAACAATACAGACTATTAAAAAAATGATTTAATGGTAAAATGTTAATACTTCTGAAATTCCTGATAAATTTTTGGTTTTAACAGAATTTTTTTGCTTCGTGTTATGTTCATAGTTATGTGATATGTCATGTTCATAGTTCAAACAAAATATCAAAAATAATATATATTATGTTTTTCAATATTTAAATGGCATCCAAAATTTTACAATGTAATTTTTTCAGCAGTCGTAATATCGACATGTATATTTTGATAATCTACATGTGACAAACTTATTGTATGCAAAAAATATTTTAAGAAATATAAAAATATTGCATTTATATTGTAAGAAATATATATTGCGTAACATATAATATAAATACATATTGTGAGAAATATTGTAGAAATATAAGCACGGTTACACATTTTATTTTGGTTACACGGTTACTCTTTTACTTAATTTTTATTATTTTGCGGGACTTATTCAAAATATCTAATGAAATATGACTATATCATATTATTGGTTCTAATTAAGTTTAGATTTTAATTTAAATTAGATTTTTAGTGGAATTTCATTTTATATTTAATTTACGTTTTTCAGTTTTGAAATATTCATTTAACCTCTTTAATTACAAAAAAAAAAAAGTTGTAATATATTTTTGTTTGTAATATTTCTTGCAAAAACTCTTATTATTATTATTTTTTGGAAAAATTTAGAAACAAATCAATTATTAGTAATTTAGATAATTATGTAGTCTTTTTGTCTTTTATTAAAAAAAAACGTCTGTCTCCTTTCAAAAATGTCGTGCATGCAGTTGATGATGATTCATTTAAATTTTTACTTGAACTTCCACTGCAATCGATGTACCGTGCCTCAGTTTAAAATTATCATTTTTTTTTCTGCTAAAGTATTATCATAAAAAATATTGATTCAGCAAAACCTTTGAATAAAAAAAAAAGAAAGGGCTTCGTAATCCGGGCAGTGAGGAAAAAAGGGCTTGTGCAAAATTGAAAACTTTTAAGAGCATTATGCAAAAATCTACTTAAGCTTTTATTTCTGATCTTAAAATTCCCCGTAAGGTGAAACTTAATCACACATTTTTACATAACAATGATTTCTTTTCACTGGTTTAAATCATTTCCGAATTTTTTCCGCCGACCCATCAAAGAGAGACCTTCGGGGGAAAAGTCTTTTTTTTTTTTTAATTTCTTCCTATTTTTTATGTTAAAAAAAGAAATTAGAGGGAGTTCATTAAAATTAATAAGTATGTTTACATTGATATCTCTCTCTGAAGAGTTTACATAAATAATTGAAACTTGACTTTCATCAGAGTTGTTTGGGGAAATTCAAATGCATGACTTTAAATTTATAACTCGCGAACGAAAATTCATAATTAGTATTAATAATTTAAGTGCAATTAACTATTAAATGGCCTCGAAATTCTTCCGGGAATTTATTCCCGATAATTATTTTGGTTTGAACAGAATTTTTTTATGTTTAAAAATTAACAATAATATTCATTCAGTATATTATTTTCACCAAAAATATTATTTATATTATACTCAATAAATAACAATATTCTTAATAATAAATTATATAATATTACAATTTTCTTCATTCAATGAGTAAATGTCATATGTTGAACAATAAATAAAAACAATATAAACTACTAAAAAAAAAAATAATTGATTTAATGGTAAAAAATTAGTTGTTAAAACTCATTGAAATTCCTGATAATGTTATTGGTTTTAACAGAATTTTTTTATGTTTAATGTTACGTACATAGTTATGTAATATGTTATGTTCATAGTCCAAACAAAACTTATCTAAAATATCAAAAATAAATTGTATTAAGTATTCAATATATAAATGGATATGGCTATTTACAGCTAGAAACCTATGGTACCGAGGGCAACAGCGCTAGTTACTCGCCCATCAGCCCCCCACCCCCTTTTCATATCCATGCTAGAAAGAGCTCATCTCTTCTATATAAAACTTATTAAATTATCACTTTTTATAAAACTTATTAAATTATCTTTATATAAAACTTTTATATAAAACTTATTAAATTATCTCTTTTATATAAAATGTAAATAAGTTTTATTTTTTGAATTAACCGGACAACGGTGGGTTTTATGTGCTAGTATTTAAATGATTGTAACTCTTGTCAGCCACCATTCAGGCATTCAGACAACATTTCAGAAAGTTCGAAAACTAATTTTTGCAAAATGCATTCCTATATTTTAAAATAATTTTAAATTTTATAATTTTGTTAAAATTATTTATACTTAAGGCCAAGTTATAATTTTACTTTTTACATATGCATTTAATAAAAATCCAAATAATTTTACAGAAGGAAAGTTAAAGCAAGTATAATTCAGTTTCTTATATTAATGTCTGATTTTTTTTTAAAATTGAAAATTAATACTACAAAAGTTTTACAAAATACTTTTATATACTAGAACCAAAATTATCCCAACATGTTAATTTGATTAAAAGAAAATTTGTGGCTTTTTTAAAATAATTTTAACTTTTAGAATTTCGTAAAATTTATACATAGTTAATATAAATTATAATCGTATTTTTACATAAATGTCAAAAACTGTCATAATTTTTCATATATAATTATTAATCTATAGTTAAAGTAAACTCGTTCCATTATGTGTAAAAGGGAATTTTTTAAACTAAATTGTTACAAAAAGTTATAATTACTAAATAACCATGTATAATTAGTGTTACGAAATGTATTTTGATATTCAGAATCTTTGAACAAGGATTTAAAAATGTATTAACATATTAAAAATTCTTTAAAATGTATTATTAAATTTAGAATATTTAAACAAGAATTAAAAATTATTATTATAATAAAATTCTTAAACTTGATTTAAAAAGGATTATAAGAATCCTTAAGCAAGACTTAACTTTAAAACCTTAAACCTGAATTAAAATAGTTAAAAAAATATTAGTTTTGTATTTTAACGAAGTTAAAAGTATTTTTAAATCAATATAGATTTTATTTGAACATTATCTGCTTAGAACATTTTAGAAGAATACTTTATTTTTTTTTCTCATATAAAAGTAATAAGTGATGTAAGTATGCAATTTTGCATGAGATATTTAAAACATTAACAAGTATATTTATAAAAAATAATTTATTTGCTTAGCATATTTCCATTTTCATTATTTTAATATTTAAATTTTTAACGTATTATTTTTAATAACTTTTGAGTTAAATTTTTCTAAAATTAACAATGGTTTGTATAATGTTCTAAATTTTTATAAATCAGTAATCTGTGATTCCAAACTTATTTAATAAATAAAAAACTGTATCAGTAAAACTAAAGAAACTAAAATCTAATCCTTTGTCAAAAACGTTATTCTCTAATTAAAAAATAAATCTAGAGAAAAAAATACGGTTTCAAGTTTAATTCAAAATTTATTCAGAATTGAAAATATATATATTTCGAAAAATTCAAACATTGGCCTCCCTTTTTGTAAAAAAAAAAAACTGTTAACATAAATGTGTGTCACCAGTAACTATTTCAGTGTAAAAAAGAATTTTTAATCAAGTTCGTATTTCAGCTTTTCTTATAGTTTCCTTATTTTTCCTGAATTTTTTTTTTTTAAATTCCCTTAAAATGCAGCTCATTTCGTTCTCTCTCGCTCTTGTTTAACCAATTTTTGCTCAGCTAAAGTAAGTTAAGATTTTCAGCCCGCGGGAACCTTGTAAAAAGAATCATTCAAAACTAAAAGCACCGCAATTGTTAACTAATCGCAAATAGTTTGATAATCGAGCAACTCTCTAAAAATTTTAATTAAAATGCTTTTAAAAAGCATCGCTATTCTATTAAACCTTTTTATAGCACATCATTTTTACCTTTGAACCAATTTCTTCTTACATCAAGCAATTCTCTCTCTGATTTTTTGTTCCACGTAATTCGTATGCTAAGAAGGCAAATACTTTTTGAATTACATTTTCTCTATCTTTTTAACCAATGTCTGCCCATAAATTTTCGTGATGTCGAAATGAAGGCCTTATACTTAACGTGACGTTAGAAGACGAAGGATAACTTTTCGTAATAAAAGAGGACGCAGCAATTAATTACAGAGGCGAAAAATTTACGAGAGTTGTTTAGTACTTCGTATAATGATGGAAATTTTTTTTTTACAGTAATGTGATTACATTCGTGCCAATGAAGGCAGCTGCCTTTTATAACTTCAAACGCTGCCGGGGATATGAGATAATGAAAGCAGCATGATTTATAATTACTCTTAAGAGAAATTGTATCTTTTTCATTTTATACATTATCAATAAACATATAAAAATGAAACCTTCAAAATATTATTTTGTTATTATGTGAAAGTTTTCTCACAGTAATCTGATTTTCTTCGTGAAAATAAATGCATGTGCATTTTAGGACTTCAAATGTGGCCGGAGATATCTGTACTACGCATATATGAGGCAGATTGTTTCATTTAATCAATTCTCATGTATGGACGATTTCTAACCTATGCTTCACGTCCACATGCCTTTCAAGAATGATTTGTCTACTATTGTATAAATAGTTACTATATGATTTCTTATTGGTTCATACTTGTTATAACATCGACTCAAAGACAATCTTTCCTGAATGATCTTTCTTGATAATGTTGCAGTTTCCATTGGACTTCATCATGACAAGCTAACACCCATTTTTAAACTAATGTGCGTAATTATCTCACTGTCCCGTTTGACGCCTGATGGATTGGACTAGCTGGCAATCCCTTGGTTAAAAGGTTTATCCTAATTCTCAAGTATTGGTTTTTCATGTGGGAACATCTCAAGGCATTTCTGTTTGAAGATCCACTTACCTCAGATGACGATCTTATTGCAAAACTTCCAGTCTCTGCTGCTACGTTTCGTAAAACAACTGGCATGTTAGAAATACTACGACAAATACTTGTTAGACTGTCAAACCTGTATGGGCATTGCTCTAATAAAAATAATTAGAATAGAATTTCAGAAAATAGATTATCACAATAAAATATAATTAAATAAAATTTCATTTTATATATAAATATAAGTTTTTCCAGCTTTACAATATTCATTTAAACATTTAATTACAAAAAAAAAAAAATTATTTTTTTGTAAAAATATTTTCTTTTTTTTTTTTTTTATTTATTATTTTTTTTTTAATTTAAAAAACAAATTAATTTTTAATATTTTTGATAATTATACAGTTTTTGTCTTTCACTTAAAAAACGTCAGTCTCCTTTCAAAAATCACATGGTGTAGTTGTTGAATATTCATTTAAATTTTACTTTAACTTTCGCTGAAATCAATGTACTGTGTCTAATTAAAAAATTACCATCCTTTTTTCTATTAAAGTATTATCATAAAAATATTGATTCAGCAAAACCTTTGAATAAAAAAAAAATGAAAGGGCTTCGTTATCCAGGCAGTGAGGAAAAAAAAGGACTTCTGCAAAATTGAAAACTTTTAAGAGCATTATGCAAAATCTACTTAAGCTTTTTTTTTCTGATCTTAAAATTCCCCCTAAGGCAAAACTTAATCACATTTTTACATAACAATGATTTCTTTTCACTAGATTTAAATCCTTTTGAATTTTTTTTTTTTTTTTTGACCCATCAAAGAGAGAGACCTTGGGGGAAAAAAAAGTCTTTTTACATTCTTCATTCTTTTTTTTTTTAAAATGAAATTAGGGAAGTTCGTTAAAATTAATAAGTTTGTTTACGTTGATATCTCTCTCTGAAGAGTTTTACATAAGTAATTAAAATTTGACTTTTCTCGGAGATGTTTGGGGAACTCAAAAAGCGCGGCTATAAATTTCATAATTTCCGAACGAAAATTTATAATTTATATTAATAATTTAAGAGCAATTAACTATTAAAACAGGCACCAAAATAGTGGGGAATTTATTAGCTATTCGATTTGGGTAACTAATCACTGTAGGAAAATAAAAATTTCAGAAAGGGGATAAAATATAATGGGGCAATGTAATATATGTATATATATATATATATATATACATATATGTAAGTTTATGTTTGTATGTGTCGCCAATGCACAGCCTCAATTTACATCAAAATCTCACCAAAATTGCCAGAGATACTTTTAATATAAAACCTGAATCAACTAAATGAAATTTTGAAATTGGTTTACTATTCGTGAAATAAATTACCCACTTTGGTTTTAGGCCAATTTGCCGACGTTAAATTTATACGATCTTTTACTATTCATATACAGGCTGAAATAAAATTTAACAAACATTGACACAAATAATAAAACATATTAACCGCTGTATTGCAACCCTCTACAATTTCGTTTAAGAAAAAAAGAAAAACACATTTGCATTGTATATCTATGCCTGAAGGGGCAGCAAGGCACCTAGAGTAATGTTCATCCTTTCTGGTACTAAAAGTGGTGTTCCTCTCGGACTCAATCTCGGCAATGCAGGCATCACCTGAAAAAGGGTAGATGTGGCCAAAACTACTCCCACCGCTTAACAAAAACAGCAAGTTCGAGCTGCAATGGGTGCAGTCCGCTGCGCTGTGCAGAAACGAAAAAAACAGATGCTCTAGACAAGCAAGGATGCAATATGAACCAGCGAGATCGCCCTCTCACCTACAGTGCCAGTTGGCCTGATGGCCGAGTGGCCAGCTTTTTGGCGCTCGATACCACAGGTTTCGGGTTCAAGTCTCGGTGGTGCCCTGCATGTTTGTAGTGGCTCGGAATCCACTTTAAACCATAGGTCCCGGTCTAACAGAATCGTAGAGCCTTACGGGGTATTGCTTATCTTCAAGCTACATACACCTCCTGGATAGTGCTAAGTGAGTAACGTCGGTGCAGCACTTGCCTTAGGGCGTCGAAGACAACAGTCTATGTGTTTGCCAGCTGCATTTGAAAGAAAAAAAAAAAACTCAAATAAATCTCCAAATATATTTACAGCAGAAAAGTTATAACAAATACCAATCAATTTTTTTTTTTTAAATAATATTCAATTTTTTTTAAACAAAATTAGAAATTAATACTACAAAAAGTTGTGTAAAAACTATTTTGATACACAAGATCTAAAAATTATCCGAACATGTGTAATTAAAAGGTCCTAATTTTTGATACATAATTTCTAATCAAAGTAAAAGTGATCTCTTTAGATGATGCGAAAATTCGAATATTTTTTAACTAAATTAAAGCAGAAAGTTATAATCATTTAATAATCATGTATAATTAATATCACGAAATGTATTATTATATTCAGAATATAAAAAATTATTTTACGAAGAATTCTTCTACAAGAATTAAAAAAGTATTATTACATTTATAAACCTTAAACAAGAATTTAAAAAAGTGTTATTATATTAAAAAATTTTTAAGCAAGAAAAAAAATAAAAGATTTTATATTAAGAAGTCTTAAACAAAACATAACTTCTTTAATCCTAAATCGGAAATAAAGAATTTAAACAAATTATTAGTTTTATATTTTAACAACGTTAAAAGTATTTTTAAAATAACATAGATTTTATTTCAATATTATCTCCTTAAAACATTTTAGAAGATTGATTAATTTTTCCCCTCATATAAAACTAATAAGTTATGCCAGTATGAAATTTTCCCTGAGGTATTTTTCAATCCTTTATAAGTAGTTTTATGAAAAACAAATTATTTGCTCAGTATATGAACATTTCTTTTATTTAAATATTTAAATTTTCAACGCATTATTTTAATAACTTTTGAGTTGACAAATTTTTCTAAAATTAACAATTTTTGGTATAATGATCTGAAATTTTTAATAAATAAATAATCTACTCATTTAAACTTATCTAATAAATCAAAAATTGTTGCAGAAAAACCAAAGAAACTCAAAATCTAATACTTTCTTAAAAAACCTTATTTTCTAAATAAAATAAAAATCTACAGAAATAATATAAGTTAGTTTAATTCAAAATTTACTTCTTTTTCTTAGTTCTTTTCCAATTAGAACTAAGAAAGTATATATTTCAAAACAATTTTTCAATTTTCTTTTATTTAAACCTTATTTAAATTTTCTACATATGATTTTAATAACTTTTGAGTAGAAAGGTATTTCAAAAATTAACAATGTTTTGTATAATGATCTACAATTTTTAAAAATTCAATGATCTATGATTTCAAACTAATTTAATAAATTAAAAAATTTTTCAGAAAAACTAAAAGAAACTAACGTTCTAATCCTTTGTTAAAAATCTTATTTTCTAATTTAAAAAAAAAAAAAATCTACAGAAGGAATACGACTCAAAGTTTAATACCGAATTTACTCAGCATTAAAAAATATATATATTTCTAGAATGCAAATATTGGCCTCTGACTTAAAAAAAAAAAATTGTAAATATGTTATCAGTAATTATTTCCACTGTAAAAAAAGCAAATTTAATCATGTTCGCATTTCAGCTTTAGTTATAGTTTCCTTAATTTTCTGAAATTTTTTTTAAATCCGTAAAATGCAGCTCATTTTGTACTCTTTCACTAAATTTTTTAACCAGTTTTTACTCAGTAAATGTAAGTGAAGATTTGCAGCACGCGGAACCTTATAAAAAAGAATCATTCAAAACTAAAAACACCGCAATTGTTAATTAATCGCAAATAGTTTGATAACCAAGTAATTCTCTAAAAATTTTAATTAAAGGGGTTTTTAAAAGCATCGCTATTCTATTAAAACTTTTTATAGCACATAATTTTTACCTATGAACCAATTTCTTCTTACATCACGCAATTCTTTCTCTGTGATTTTTTCCCCACGTAATTCGTATGCTAAGAAAGCAAATACTTTGAATTACATTTTCTCTATCTTTTAAACCAATGTAAATTTTCGTGATGTCGAAATGAAGGCCTTAAACTTAACGTGACGTGCAAAGGACGAAAGATAACTTTTCGTATTAAAGGGGCGCTAGTTAATTACAGGGCCGAAAAAAATTTACGAGGGTAGTTTAGTACTTCGTGTAATGAGGAACTTTTCTTACAGTAATCTGATTATATTCGTGCCAATAAAGGCAGCTGCATTTTTAGGACTTCAAACGCGGCTGGGGATATGGGATAATGAAAGAAGCAAGATTTATAATTACTCCTACGAATTATTGTAACGTTTTCACTTTAACACATAAGCAAGAAACAAATGAAAAAATAAACCTTAAAAATATTGTTTTATCTTATGCGGAAATGTTCTTAAAGTAATCTATTGCATTTGTGCCAAAAAAGGCAGCTGCATTTTAGGACTTTTACAGTTTTTTACAATTTATTTAATTGTTTACAATTAATAAAATATTTCTCAGACCTCTAAATTTAAAAAAAAAAAAAAAAAACTTTTTTTTTCTTAATATTTCAATTTAGTGTTTATGAAATTATTTATGTTCATAAAATTTATTCTTTCGTTATCATCAATGGCGCAGCAGATCCATTGTTGGCCAAGGCCGTCTGTTTACAGGCAAATTTCGAGACAGGAGATGTTTTCGTTTTTACGGGAAAGATTGTCAGCCCTATATTCAACTCTACAGTCTTATTAGACCGGGACATGAATCTTCGAGTGTCTAGCGCTTTGCCACTGGTGCCGCAGGTTTCGGGTCTTTGGTTTTGAATCATCCCCGTTTTAAATCAACCCATCTGTATTTCTGTAAGTGAAACTTTCAGCATCAATCGTAAAAATAGTGTATATATAATCATGCTTGCCTCTATAAATAGTGTTTTATATTAGTTCTATATTCGTAAAAATTTTGTTCTTCGTTAAGTTCAATTCGAAAAACACTTTCCTGAATCATAGAAGCTGGAAATTACAGCCATCAACACTCTGTAATTTTAGAAATACAATAATAGAATAAGATTTTTTTTATAAAATTGAAAATTTTGATTTTAAACACATTGAAAAGAAATCCATTCAATATTACTGAGTACTTCTTTAAGTCGATAAAATCTTTCAATGTCACTGTTCTATATTCGTAAAAATAGTGTCTATATAACAGTGTTCTATGTTCGGGATGCGTTTTATATTTGCTAAAATATTGATTAAACTGAATTCGAAAAGAACTGTTCTTAATCTAAGAAGCTGGAAAGTTCAACCACCAACACTCCATCATTTCAATAATACAATAATAAATTAATGGAATATGGTTTTTTTTTATAAAAGAAATTTTTGATTTTAAACTCATTGAAAGAAAATTCATTCCAATATTACCCGGTACTTCTTTAAGTGAATGAATAGAAAAAAAATTCAGTATCACTTTTCTATATATATATATATATATATAATATATACCTCTTAAGTCTTTCATCGTCAAAATATTGATCTTTCTCCGCTAAGATGAATTCGAAAAGCACTGGTCTCAATCTTAGAAGAGCTGGAAAGTACAAGAACACTCCATCATTTTCCTCCAGTGCCATTTTTTCCTCCTTCCAAAACTGAGGGTTTTGATTTTCGAAGAAAAGAATGTCTTCCCCTTGACACATTGATGAGCAGTCTCCAGCCATCGGACCATAAATTTCGAAGATATCTTTTCTTTAAGTATTTAATTTACACCACAATCATCAACTTTTCCCGCCACCGAGCTCCTAGGCTCGTCACATGAGAGGGGGTAGAAGAATCTTTGCAGAACTGCGTATAGAAGAAAAGTCTCTTCAGAGTGGTGATGGATGGAAGGAAACTCCAGTGACAAATGGTTGTCCAAACTGCACTGGATGGACTCAGTTGACCCGCTTAGACGGAGACCTTTTTCATCCATTCTGGCTGCCCAAAACTTCCCCAAAGTGATGAATTGTTGTTAAATCATATTTAAAACATAGAAATTTTCTGTGGTATGCATTACCATGCCATAAATCTGTGTTTGCATTTGTCACAGCTTGGGTAGAAAGATTATTCTTGTGCTCGTAGTTTTTTAAATTCGGTAGCACTGATTGGCTTTGGCCTTGAAGTTTGTTTTGTTTTCGAGCCATCTTAATGACTTTTCTTGATTGAGATTTTAATTATTTCTAGAAACTCTTTTAGACAGGTTGAGCAAGTTGAATAAGGAAAAAGGAATGCCGAACTTGCCTCTTGAAATATTTCCAATTTTGTAAAAGAATGCTAAATTTGCATTTATGTCAAAAGGAGCAATAAATAAAACTGGGATGTTACTATAAAAATATTTGCTTGTGTGACAGATATTTTAAAAGGCATTAGAAAAACGAATTTAAATTTTATTAAACTAAAATAAAAATCATGCATTTTATAAGATTATGTATCCTATGTATCAGTAAAGTATTTTACCATAAAAATTATCCTATTTATTGCTTAAAAGTATATTAAATACTCAAAATTCCTAAAAAAGCTATTAAAAAGCTTCATATTAAATTATGATATATAATATTTTCAAAAAATGTTACTTGTAATATTCTAAGCTAATAACAATATTCTTGATAATAGTTTGTATTATATTGCACTAAATTCAATTCAATTTCAAATGTGTTGTTGTTTCTTATCCCACTTGGCTGGCCAAGCCCACGAGCCCATACGTACTCATGATTGAAAGGGAAGGAAGCAGCTTCTGTTGTGATGGAGCACCCGTAGGTTAAACAAATGTAACGTTTCAAATGTTAAACAATTATTGACACCAATAAGAACTAATAAAAATACGATTGTTTTAATGATAAAAATTTAGTTGCTAAAACTACTTAAAATTCCTGACAATGTTTTTGGCTTTAACAGAATTTTTTTGTATATTTTATGTTATGTTCTTGTCCAAACAAAATGTATCTAAAATAATTTGCATTAAGTATTTCAATATTTAAATAGCCATCCAAAATTTACGTTATAATTTTTCATCAGTCCTAATATAGACATGTATATTTTACCAATATGCATGCGAGAACATTATTGTATGCAAAAAATAATATAAGAATTATAAAAATATTGCATATATATATATTGCATGTTCATATAGCATAAATATATATTGCAAGAAATATTGTAAAAATATAAATGTTTTGTTAGTTGAAATATATTTATTCGGAACTTATATTTTAATCAATTGACAAAATGTACGTTTTTTATAAATGTTTAAAGGATAAAATTCTAAAAGAAATTAAACGGCATCTAAATTACGAAGGATTACAAGGAAGTAAAGTTTTGCTGTTTTATTTTAATTGCTATTTGTAGAGTTGTTTCTCGGTTATGCAACTGGGTGTCTTTGGGTTGAGATTTGAGACTCAGGTTTGAGAACAAGCAATTTTATTTGCGCATGCACAGACAGCAAACATACAGTATTTAACTCATTTGCAGACATATAGGCCAACTGTTGCGCCGTATTGTGTTGAATATATTTCCTCTCGGGATGAGAGATTGCAAATTAAACGTTTCTGAGCGGAAGCGTCGGTTGCCCTATACTTCCTCTCGGGCATGATTCTCGATGCTTACTGACCATTTCTCCTGAACACCACAGGAGGCACTCTTGCAGTGCGTAGGAGAGAGCACGGTTACACATTTTATTTTTGAAATATTATATTTTACTTAATTTTTATTGTTTTGCGGAATTAATTAATTAATTATTGTTTTACTTAATTTTTATTGTTTTTTTTTTTTCAGTTTTAAATCATACTAGTTAATGAAATATAACTATTTCATGGCATTGATCCTAATTAAGTTAGATTTAAATTTAAATTAGTATAAAAGTATAAGAATAATTAGAATAGAACTTCAGAGAATAGATTATCACAATAGAATAGAATAAAATAATATAATTTCCTTTTATATATAAATTTAAGTTTTTCAGTTTTAAAGTATTCATTTAACCTTTTAATTATAAAAAGAATTGTAATATATTTTTGTAAAAATCTTAATATTTTTTCCGGAAAATTTAAAAACAAATTCATTTTTAATAATTTGCGATAATCAAGCAGTTTTTGTCTTTTATTAAAAAAAAAAACGTCTGTCTCCTTTCATAAATGTCATGCTTGCAGTTGATGAAGATTCATTTAAATTTTACTTTAACTCCCAATGCAATCAATGTACTGTGCCTCAGTTAAAAAATTACCATTTTTTTTTTTTTTTACTAAAGTGTTATCATAAAAATATTGATTCAGCAAAACCTTTGAATAAAAAAAAAAAAAAGAAAGGGCTTCGTAATCCAGGCAGTGAGGGAAAAAAGGATTTATGCAAAATTGAAAACTTTTGTGAGCGTTATGCAAAATCTACTTAAGCTTTTATTTCTGATCTTAAAATTTCCCCCTAAGGCAAAACTTAATCACACATTTTTACATAACAATGATTTCTTTTCACTAGATTTAAATCCTTTCGAATTTTTGCCGTGGACCCATCAAAGAAAGACCTTCGGGAAAAAAAGTCTTTTTCAATTGTTCTATTTTTTTTATGTTAAAAAGAAATTAGGAGGAGTTCATTAAAATTAATAAGTTTATTTACGTTGATATCTCTCTGAAGTGATTTGCATAAATAATTAATATTTGACTTTCCTCAGAGATTTTTGGGGAAAACTCAAATGCGCGACTTTGAATTTCATAACTTGAGAACGGAAATTTATAATTTATATTAATAATTTAAGAGCAATTAACTATTAAATAGGCTCGACATTCTTGGAGAATTTATTAGCGGTTCGAGTGAGGTAGGTAATCACTTAAGAAAAATAAAAATTTCAGAAATGGGATAAAATGTAATGGGCAATATTTAAGAGATAATTTTAAATATATGTTTTCCGGTTTCTGTTGTTTAATGTTACAAACCTTTCAATTATTTCCATTAATAATTTCCATCAATATTAATTAATTTATTTTCAATTAATTTTATTAATAATTAATTTATTTACTAAAAATATATTGTTGTATTTTAAGTATTTTTTTCTAGCACATTAAATCATTGACATATGTTAAAAAACATTTATCTTGATTTAATATAATTGTTTTTTTTTGAGTAATTTTCAAAATGCAAAACATATCTTTAATTTTTTTATTATAAGAAAAAAGCCTTTGTCTTCTTTTCCTTATTAACCACTCTTTCAAAAAAAAATTTATGTATTGATATTTAGTAAAACCTGAGAATAGAGAACGAAAAAAAAAAAAAAACTTGAACAAATTATCACCCTCGTTGTTCTTCTTGAAAAATGTATCTATACTTTAATATATATATATATGTGTGTGTGTGTGTATGCATGTAGGTATATATTTAATTTTCCAAAATCAATTTTCCATTTTTTTAAATTATAAATTTAAAAGAATATTTTACAAGTACGTGTTTTTGTGTGTCGTCTATTTACATCAAAATCTCAACGAAAATTAGCAAGTATGATTCTAATATATAGCCTGTATCAACTAAATAAAACTTGAAAATTGGTTTAATATTCGTTGAGTAATTTAAGATTTATACTAATTTGGCAATTTTTGTTGATAATTTTTCATGGTTGACGTTATTTTTATATGCTATTTTACTGTTAATAGACATGCGGACTTAAAATAAAAAAATAAATAATAAATACTTATTGCTGTATTAAAACCGCCCAAAATTTCATTTAAGAAATAAGAAAATGTTTCCATTGCCATTTTACCAATAAAAATGTAATCATAGATTCCTACACTTCCAAATAAGTCCCCAATTCTGCAAGCCAA
The DNA here is from genome assembly GCA_021605095.1 of Caerostris extrusa. Classification (NCBI taxonomy): domain Eukaryota; kingdom Metazoa; phylum Arthropoda; class Arachnida; order Araneae; family Araneidae; genus Caerostris; species Caerostris extrusa. Next base: position 30,446 of record BPLR01011123.1, on the reverse strand, counting down.
TGTATATTGCGAATTCCTTCATATTAACATAGTTCAATTCAAGGAATTCTACACTGGATCTTCAAAATTTGATTGCCGTACAGATGAGTTTAGAAGAAGGAGACTTACTCAGAGTGAGGTTGGGAGAAATGTATTATGTTAAAAAAGTAAACGTCTTCATTCCAAGGATATCCTTGATAATATCTATGAAGTTCTGGTTTAAAATGTGGCTATTCCCCATACGACTGGCCTTTGCTATGTCTATAAATAAAGGAAAAATGAATTGTTTAAAGGTGCTGAATTCATTTTAAATCGGACGATTTTAACCATAATATTTTCGAACATATATATCTATTGAATCTCTTTAAATTTTTGCAATGATAAAGAATTTACCCATTGATTCATCATTCGCAAAAAAAAAAACACCTTTTGCTGATATCCATGCTACACATGATCTTATTTCTTTGATAAATATCTCTTTTATATAAAACTTACTAAATTATCTCTTTGATATAAAATGTTCAAAAGTTTTATTTTCTGAAGCCAGCCTACACTGTGTTATATTTGCAAGCATTTAAATAATTATAACTCTTATTAATTAGTAAGATAACATTTCAGAAAGTTTGAAAACTAATACTTATAAAAATGTATTCATACGGTTTAAAATGATTTTAATTTTTATAATTTTGTTAAAATGTTTTATACTCAATGCTAATTTATAATTATACTTTTAAGTATGCACCAAATAAAAATCTAAATAATTTTATAGCAGAAAAGTTAAAATAAATATCAATCATACTAATGTCACATTTTTAAACAAAATTAGAAATTAATACTACAAAAGTTGTATAAAAACTATTTCGATATACTAGAACCAAAAATTATCCGAACATGTTAATTTAATTAAAAGCAAATGTATAACTTTTAAAATAATTTTAACTTTTAGAATTTTGTTAAAATTATTTATATTCAAGATAAATTATAATCGTGCTTTTTATTAAAATGCCAAAAATTTTTCATGCATAATTTCAAGTCGAAAATTTGTTTGGATTCGCTTGATTATACAATATTTGAATTTTTATAACTAAATTAATGCAGAAAGTTATAATTCTTTAATAATCATGTATAATTATTATAACGAAATGTATTTTTATATTTAGAATTTTTGAACAAGGATTTAAAAAAGAATTAATGTACTAAAAATTCTTAAAAAAATTATTATATTTAGAATTCTTAAACTTGAATTAAATAAAAAATATTATCATATTAAGAATTCTTAAATAAAAATTAAAACAAAAAGAATTATTATATTAATAATACTTAAGCAAGTCTTAATTTCTTTAATTTTTAAACAATAATTAAAGAAGTTGAAAAAAATATATTAGTTTCGTGTAACAAAGTTAAAAGTATTTTTTAAAACAACATCAATTTTATTCAAATATTATCTGTTTAGAACCTTTTAGAAGACTATTTTACTGTTTTTCCTCGTATAAAAATAATAAGTAACGTAAGTTTAAAATGTTACATAAGAGATTTTTCAATGATTTATAAGTAGACTTAAGAAAAATGTATTAATTGTGAGTAACTATAACTATAACTATAACTATAACTATCACGTTACGTTTACATTAACGTTAACTGTAACTTTAATTAAAACGTATTTAAAGCGTGACTTTAATTAAAACGTATTAAAACTTATTATTTTATTTCAGCACCTCTTAAGTTGAAAAATTTTTCTAATATTAACAATGTTTTGTATAATAATCTAAAATTTTTAATAAATCAATAATTTATGATTCAAAACTTATTTAATAAATCAAAAAATGCTTCAAAAAAACTATAAAAATTAAAAATCTTTGTTAAACATCTTATTTCTTACTTTAAAAAATCTATAGAAATAACGCAACTTAAAGTTTAATTCCAAATTTACTCAGAATTAAAAAATATATATTTCTGAAATGCAAACTTTGGCCTCTCACTTTGAAAAAAAAAACTGTTAACATATGTGTGTGTTAACAGTAATTATTTCCTGTGTAAAAAAAGAATTTTTAATCAAGTTCGTTTTCAGCTTTTCTTATAGTTTCCTTATTTTTTTCTGAATTTTTTTTTTTTTAATTCCTTAAAATGCAGCTCATTTCGTTCTCTCTCGCTACATTTTTTAACCAATTTTTACTCAGTAAATGTAAGTGAAGATTTTAAGCACGCGAGAATTTGTAAAAAAAAAAGAATCATTCAAAACTAAAAACACCGCAATTGGTAACAAATCGCAAATAGTTTGACAATCGAGCAACTCTCTAAAAATTTTAATTAAAGGGCTTTTTAATAGCATCGCTATTCTATTAATACTTTTTATAGCACATAATTTTTACCTGTGAACCAATTTCTTCTTACATCACGCAATTTCCCTCTCTATTTTTTTCTTATATAATTAGTATGCTAAGAAAGCAAATACTTTGAATTACATTTTCTCCATCTTTTAAACCAATGTTAGCCCATAAATTCTCGTGATGTCGAAATGAAGGCCTTAAATTTAACGTGACGTTAGAAGACGAAAGATACCTTTTCGTATTAAAGAGGGTGCAGCAGTTAATTACAGCGGCGAAAAATTTACGAGTGTCGTTTAGTACTTCGTATAATGAGGAAATTTTCTTACACTAATCTGATTACATTCGTGCCAATAAAGGCAGCTGCATTTTTGGACTTCAAACGCGGCCGGGGATATGGGATACTGAAAGCAGCATGATTAATAATTACTCTAACGAGAAATCTTAGCTTTTTCGCTTTTATGCATTATCAAGAAACAAAACACCTTAAAAATACTATTTTATGTCTGTTTTCATAAACAAGTAAATAAACTGAGAATGTTCAATAAAATAATTGTAATATTTTTATTCTCAGATTAACTAAATGAAACCTGATGATACTTGATTATGGAAGAAATCTTTATCATAATTGGAAGAAATATAGTATAAAGCATTTTACTATAATGGAATATGCCAGGAGTCTCCAAACTTTCCAGGCTTAGGGCCATACTGTTTACTCCAGTAAGTACCAAGGGCCAAGTCGTTTTAATTTTCCCGCCATTATCTATAATTTCTAGACTAGTCCCCGAGTACGCTCTCTGAGTACAAACGCTTGCTAACTACTACTGTTCGTGAAAAATCACAATTACATAAATTTCATTAGTATTTTTTTACAAGTGGAAACCCTTCGGTTTCATTCGCGTTAATTTAGCTTTTCGTTCCTGAAGGATTTTCAGGGTAAAAATCATATGTTTGATTCAGGATATATACATTCCAAACATCGACATGCATACAAAACTCTTTACCCCAACATAACTACCATATCGATACGATACTCTTTACCCCAACATAACTACCATTACTGTCATTAAGCTTTACCTAGCAAATAAATAAAACCGAGTTATTATCATTCTGTGTTTTTTATCCAACTTATTACAGCAACAATAAGCTATTGGCTGTCACGGGCCGGATTCATGACATTGGCCCGCGGACCGTAGTTTGGAGACTCCTGGAATATGCAGTATTTTTACAATCTGTTTAATTATGTACAACAAATAGCTAACTATTTCTGAAGCTCTATATTTAAAAAAAAAAAAAATTTCAATCTAGGTTTTATTAAGTTAAATATGATCTTAAAGTTTATTCTTTCCTCATCATCGGCGCTAAAGCCCCATGGTAGGCCAATGTCATCTACCTACTGGCCAATTTCGAAACAGGAAGTGTTTCTTTTTTACAGGGTATCTTTGTCGGTCCTACATTAAATGCTGTACAGTCATATTACACCGGACGTACGATTTAAAGTGGATTCCAAACTATTATAAGCTTCCATGGCACCGCCGGGACAAACACCAGAAGCTTGTGTGTCACAGAGTACCACAGCGCTAGTCACTCGGCCATCAGGACTGTTGATTAACTACTTGCAAATATTTTTTTTCTTTTGTATTAAAATTATTGTTATCTGAATAAAAATAGTCAAATAGTTCTTTTTTGGGAAAATATCATATTTTATATTAAATATTTCTGAATGATGTAGGACTACTTCAATTCATTTTGCATACCTTCTATCCCTAAATTGCTATTATATATTAATAGATACTTACATTTTGTAAATAAAGCAGAATTCGTTAAAGGAAATCTTTTTATTATTCAATGTGTAATAAAATCTTTAGTTTTATAATTCTTTACTTCTTTAAATCTTTAGTATAATAATTCTTTAGTTTTATCTTGATCTACTAAATCATAAATTTCTCATATAGATTATTTTAAAAGCATACATAAATAATAATTTTAAAAAACCAATGACTAGGAATAGGATGCTTAAGTTGCTATATATCAAGTCAATTAAACGTAAATGCCTAATAAATGTAACATTTTGTGATCGCAAAGTGTAAATATCGGAAAACTGCCGATATACTAACTGCACTTATTATAATGACCCCCTTCATATATTGGTGGGTGATGGTTTAGCAAACTTTTGAATACTCTGTTCACACTTATGCAATTATCAGACGTTTCGAAATATTAACTCCATACTTACTAATTAGAACATTGCTTTTCTTTCCTTTTATAATTACTAAAGCTATACATTTGGGAGTTTATTTGTTTTAAAATATTCACCAAATTCGTTTTCATATTGGATAATTCAGAATATACGTGGAGAAATTTAGAGCATTCAAACCACTGAATTTAAAATCTTCACCAGTTGGCGTTTTTATGTGATGTTTAGGAATATTTTATTCAGAATGACTATGAACTGATAGTGGAGAATTTTGGACCAGTAGACTGAATTTAAAATCTTCAGGTACTGGAATTTTTTCTATATTTCATCATTTTATTCCGAATATACATAAATATTTAACAGGTTAGAATTTCGATTTTAAAATTTTTACCAATTTTATTTGAACTATCAGGCTACTTAACTGAAAATCTTCTTTATTTGGCCTTATTCTATATTTTATTATTTTATTTAGAATATATATAAGATTACATCAAACTTTTAGTTTAATTTTTTTTTTTTTTTTTTAATTTTTATCCCTGAATTCATAGAACAAACTTTAACGGAAGACAAAATACACATAAAAAAGTATTTTTGTATAGCAATGTGATTTCTGCAACAGAGTACATTGGCTCCGTGCTTCTCTGTAAAATTACTTTGCATATATGTTATCTTTAGGAGGGGTGGAATTTTTTATTTTCTCAATTTCTATTTGTGGACAACTTCTAATCCACATGCTAGACGTCCATAAATTTTGAATTAGTGGTTCTCTGCAAAAATAGGTGTAGGTATTATAAATGATTACCTATTGGTCTATGCTTGTTAAAACATCCACTCAATCAGAGTCTTTCTGGAAGGATGTTTCTTGATAATGTTGCAGTTGTCATTCAAAATGTCATGGGGTTTCAGCATGATGGGGCTCCAGACCATTTTCATTCAGTCTCCATCTCATTATCATTTTTGACAGCAGATGGATTGGACTAGCTGGGCCAATCGCTTGATCAGAAAGTTCATCCGATTTATCAAATATTGTATTTTCATATGGGGAGACATCTCAAGACATTCCAATTCGAAGCTCTAATTACCTCTGATGAGGACTTCATTGCAAAACTTTCAGTTGTTGTTCCAACTTTTCGTAAAACCCTTGACATCTTCGAAATAGTACTCCCCTTGATAGATGCCGCCAAGCCTGTATAAATATTCGAGATGGCATTTGAGCACTTACGTTAATTGTTATGTAAATTATAAAGTTTTTTTCTTTTCCACAGTTTTACTTCTTTTTATTTATACTTTTCCTTTTCGACTTTCCATTACTATGCAAAAATATCTTCTTTTTATGAGTATTTTAACTTCCCCTACAATTTTCCCATGAATTAAGAACACTCTGCTTATTAGTTTATTCAGAATAGGCATATAAAGAGGATGGATAATTTCCAACAATCCGACTGCTGAAGTTAAACTCTTCACCAACTGGCATTTACGATGAATATTTGATTATTTTATTCAGAATGCACATAAACAGACAGTGGAAAACTTTTTGTGCCATCAGGATTGATTTTAAAATTTTCACTAATTGAATTTCTCTAAATCTGATTATTCCATTTAGAATGTACTTAGCATGGGATATTTTGGACAGTTTAATTTGTGAATTTCAAATATTCTCCAATTTGTTTTATCTGAATTAATTATTTTAATCAGAATATACATAATAATGGATAAAATGTGGGAGGGGGAGATATTAGAAATATGATAATAGAAGTCAATCTTAAAGAAATGAGTTCCAAATGAAATTAACTTTTTTGAGTGCACAACTTTTAAAATGTCACAAACACAAATTGTTTCAACACATTTTCTCAAAACAAGCTCCATCTATATTAATGAATTTCTGCCAGGGATTACAAAGCATTTTTATGCCAATTTCAGAGAATACTTTTGATTTATAGTCATATTTGGTAGAGACTATTTGACAAAACATTCATTATTTAAACAAGTAATATAAAAAAAATTAAAATCCTACCTTTTTTCACTATATTGCAGAAAGTCTTTTATAAACAATTTTAAATTAGAAAAAATTCGCTCTCTCTTACACACTTTCTCTCACATACACACTTTTCATCTCTCACTAATTTATTCACGCTTCATTTTCCATTTTGTTCCCTCCTTGACTCAGACTAGAACCCAGAAAGAAATTTTTTTTCCAGCGATCTGCACGCTTCGCCACTGACGATATTTATTCCAAAATTTATATCCTGCTAAATATCTTATATAAAAGGATTTTTTTCTCCCACATAAAACTAAAATTAATTAATTAAATTTAATTAATGAATTAATATTTGAAAAAAAAAAACTGCATTAACATCAAGTGCCATCCACTACAAGTGTAAAAAAATGTATTTGAACTTGAGTGGATGAATAAGAAGTATTTTATGAACGATTGAAAACTTGAACAAGATATATAGATATATATGGAGTGTGAAATAATAGTAGGAATTGAAAAAATTAATTAATTCCTTAACCTTTCATTCTTTAAAATTGGTAGTCAATAATACTAGTCCGCTGAATACTTTGGATGTGGGAGAAGTTCAAATTTCAGAGTACGGTATTTGGAAAAGTGGTTTGTTAAACTTAGTTAAGCTTACGTTATCATGGAGAAGAATAGTGCATTTTGAATTCACTAACACCATTTCTGACGATAGAAATTTCTGATGCACAATATCAGTTCTTGACAATAATAATCGGAATTGATTGTGTGAGTTATTTCCTAGAGGCTGTAATGAATAATTCTGTTTAAAATAGTTCCCTCAAACCGTCACGATTTTTTTCCTTGGATGTAAATTTGGTTTAGGTTCGTTTTTGTGAATTTATAAACTGTGCTGAGTTTTTATTATTAACGTACAGTATTCACTCAGCATCACAAGTAAAGATGCGATCCAAAAAAGAAACTATTTCTTTCCGGACACTGAATTATGGGTAAATTTAAAAGCGTTGCAATCTCTGCCTCTATGCAAAACATGTGGAACCCATTTGCCAAATGTTTCCTCTTTCCAAATGCAGCAATATATCTTGAAACTGTTGATATACCTACTCCAGGGTCAATACCAAGTTCTCTTACAGTTATTGTATAGTTAGATTCAACTTTGGTCTTTGGAACACCATTACAATGATAGCTTTCAAGTCTTCGAAAGAATTCATTTTCTAAACTCACATCTCCTGATATGAACTTCTCAAACCATCGTTTCATTGTCGATACATTAGTTGTATCATTCCCAAATGCAGAATTCTTGTTTTGTGCTTCTTAAGTAGCAGAATATCCAAATTTGTATTTGTACCCAGCAGAATATCCAAGTTTATATTTGCTCATTTCCCCTCAAGTGAACTTCTCAAACCATTGTTTCATTGTAGATGCATTAGTTCTATCATTCCAAATGCAGAATTCATATTTTGTGCTGTCTGTGGAAGTCTTCTAGAATATCCAAGTTTATATTCATATAGAAAAATAATCCATATTTTGTAAGTTTCCGCGTACTAATTTTTTTTTTTCATTAGAATATTATATGCAAACAAAATCAACCCATTAGACAGAATACAGAATAAGCAATAAAAGGATATAAAAAAACTCTTATTTTATTTAATACTGGTAGCATAGATCGTCAACTAATTCTAAGTTTCTTTCGTATGGAACAATTTAATTCTTAATCTTAAGCGCCAATGTATAGTATTTCTACAATTCTATGATTATACAACATTTTCAATTTAAATTTTTTATATTATTTTTACACTTTTTAACTAAGAGCAACATTGCAGTGGTAATAGGGTGAAGTGTGGCATTAAGTAAAGTTATAATTGCTTTTCAGAAAATATATATTTTTTTATTTTGAAACATTATTAATTATCGTTAACAATAGCTGAGGTCAGATCCAAAATGTAGATCAGCTGGGCATAATATCACTGGCTAATGAGTTGTAAAAATATGTTTAAAATAATAAATCAGATTGATAACTAAATATTTATGTTTAAGTATAATTTAAATAAAGCCAAAGTATAACATTTTCAGTTAAAAATATTAAATATGTTTATTGTAAATATTAAATATTTTTTATGTATATATTAAATATTTTTAATGTATATATTAAATATTTTTAATGTATATATTAAATATTTTAATTACATTAAATATTCTGATACAAAAATCGAGTATTTATTCAAATTTAATTTTAATGTTACGGAAAAACATTATATTGCTTTTTATTAATTATAAAACCAAGTGAAATTGAAGACTTTTTTAAAAAGAAACTAAGAGGAGCAAGAAATTCACACACCATGAATTTAAACGACGCATTTTCTCTGCATTCATTACTTTATTTTCAGAAACTAAAAATATACTAATAAATACATTAAAGAACAAACAGCAGAATTGGTTCTTAATGAATGGTTTCTTTGAAAGCTTTAAATTGTCGACTTTGTTTGCTTTCTTAGAAATTTGTTCGTCTTTTAAAACGCAGTAATTGAATTGTTAAATCTTTTAGAATAACGATAGAAATGTAAATATTTGGAACAATGAATTTATGGATAAATAAATACAGATATTTTAAAATAAACATAAATATATTATTAAAAAATTTAATTACCAAATGATTTATCTATACCATTTATATATCATATATATATATATATATACAAAACGATTTAACGATCATGGGATAAACATTGAGAGGTGGTATAACATACTAAAACATACATTATTTTGTATAGGAATGTATGGTGGAAAGTGAGGAAGAGCACGCTTTCAAACAAATTTCTCGCAACAGCTGGACACAACTGATACTCGTCACGTGAAAAGTTCCATATTCTCTGTTGGCAAACCCTTGTGAACTCTTTTTTATTCTCTTACTTTGTGTTTTCATTAACGAGACTCCAGTTGACTCAATTGTGGAAATCATTGTTTGACTCTCAATTATGGCTGCAAAAGTCAGCGAAACGACTTGGCATCTTCGGACTGTTGGAAAATCACTCCTTCGACATTATGACTGCAGGTGGACGCTATTTTTTGTGCATTTATTGCAAGCAGTCAATCAGAGATTAATTTGCAATGATGCTGACAATAGAAATTGTCTTTCTTTTCATGTCTCGTTGTTTGTGTTCGTGCATCAACATGTCACTTCCGTCCCTACATCCCTATGATAAAAAAATGTTTTAATAAGCTGTATCATACTTCAAAGTTTGTTCCGTGACAGTTGAATGAACTTGTATATATTATATTTATGTTTCACAGTTTATGTGTAAAATATAATCATACATATATGTGTTCTGCGTGTAATTGCTATTGATTATTGATGTAATATTTTTGTTAATCTGCATTGCTTTTGTTGCTTCATTGCTTCATTTTGTTATCATATTGATTGACTTCACTGTAGTTGGAAAGTATATTGTAACAACTATTTAACAAACTATTGTAACATCTTAATGTTGTTAATATCCTTTTATTATTTTGTATATTTAACCCGATATAAAATTGCTTTATCCATTTTGTAGTTCAAACACATTGCTATATAATTTAAAAAAGTATTTTAAAATGTTTGGAAACTTGACATGTATTCACAAAACTAAATTCTTACTATAATGCTGGATTCTAACTTCTTAACTGTACTGCTAGATACTAAATTCTTAACAATGAAATTGGAATGCGATAAACCCACGATCCAACGAGATGGCAGTACGAAAAGATCTATTACAGTGTGTTAATAAGATCATTTTACAAAATTTCTTTTCATTTACAAAAAAATAAATAAATAAGCATCTAAATCTATTTGTGAGTAGTAAACTCTGAAGTATTTAAACATCTGTCCAATTACTTCAAATAAAATCTTTCTACTATATGTATATTAAGATTAATTTCTCCACTAATAAAAAAATTTAACATAATTGATTATGTTTATTTTTACAATTGTATAATTTTCTGTATAATGTATATCTATTCTTCCTTCATGGTTAAAATTCATGGCTTATATAAAAGAAATATGGAAGATTCCAACAACTAAAGATATTATCTATTACTGCTTATGATATTCTGTAAGTTAAATTCATTTAATTTTGGTTTTTCAGTTTTGAGTTTGAAATCTCAAAGAAACTACTTGCAGGTATTACCTTAGTGATACAATAAAGAAAAAAAAAGATTTTATCACATTCAAACAAAATCAATTTTGTAGCTTTAATAAATTGGATTTTCTTGTTACTTAGCAACGTATTAATTAATTAAAATAATTTAAGTTTTGCAGTTTATAATTTACTGTAGAATGTTCATTGTTTTCTTTCCAAAAATTATTTCCGAAGAACTTACTGTCCCCATATTAAAAGTTTTGAGGAGTTATGTGCAATTTTAAATGAAAAATTTCTCTCGCCCATTTCGTTTCTTTCGCACAATTATTTCCCATCGGTGTGATTCTCATAAAGATCTTGAAGATTATTTTTATTAAAAAATTGAATTCTGGAAGACACTTAAATCTGTCTAAAGATTTAATAGTTTTACCCAAAGGTTTTCTTTGTGAGAAAAGAGAACATTAAATTAAAATTGCCAAAGTGTAAATTACCACAAGCAGAAATTTATTTTTAGGCTATTTTACTAGATATTAGAAACTTAATATCTGATAATGTTAATATTGAATGTATTAAAAAGTTTAAAGCACTTAAAAAATGTAAAAGAATTGCAGAGCTTTTTAGGATACATTAATCTATAAAATGATCTTGCGGGCTACTTGGGAAATATATATCCCCATATTAGTTTTAGACCCACTGCAGACATTTTTCGGAGTGAAAAATTGAAACGAAATGAATTATTATTATTTTGTTTACTATTATTCTTACATGTAAACATAGATAATATAATATTAATGATACTAAATGCACACTGTTAAGAAATAAATAATACAAAATGAAATATAAAAAAATATATAAATATAAATTAAATAAAAGAAAATGAAATTATTAAAAATAATTATTTTACTAATGCAATATTTGTTGATGAGTGGTGACTCATCATGAGTTCGCAGAATATAATTTAATTATTCTGCGAACTCATAACTGTGAACTCATAAATAAAACAGGCACTATCTGTTCCATGTTCGCAATAATATTATTTTAAAATCAAAGTTAATTTTTTTCCCATAATTCCGACTGTTCATTTTTGGATATATGGATGCACACATAATGCACTTTGTAAATACGTTAGTTTTCACTATGCTGGCCATTCTAAAATAAATATATTTTGTGAAAGTGTGATAAATCTCACCGACCGGAAGAATGTTCAAGGCGGGCAGTGATTGGCCACCTCTGATCTATACAATAAATTTATTCCCCTACGTGCATAAAGTAGATCTCCATTAAATCAATTGTTGCAAAAAAATGTTCCTTGTCAGTGGGCTATCTAGTGCCAAGAATCATTTGAAAAACCTAAATTGTTTAATCTTTAAATCTGTTTTGCAAATCGATGATTTCAAAAACAATGTCCTGTTGAATTTGATGTATCTAAACTTCAAGTTGTCGATATTTAGAAACAACTATATGGCTTTGGAATTGTACACCCCATCACGTTCCATTCTAGAACCTTAAAAGGCTATTAAAATATTATGCAATCATAGAATATTTGGCAATTGTGGACACTCTTGCTAAGTTTTAAAATTGCCTACATTGTTCAAAATTTATCATATCTACTGAACCTATCACTCTTGTTTGGCTTAAAACGTTAAAAGATTTAGGTGTAAGATGTTCATCTATTTCTTAAATTAAATATGTTTGATTATGAAGTAAAATACTAAAAGGGTTCCACCAACATCGAAGTTGATATATTGCCCAGGCAACCTAATTCAATATATTTACAGCATGCAGTGCATTTGATAAATACTGATGAAATTAAACAACAGTAAAAATGTGATAATATTTATGGCAATAAATGTCATGATTTAAATAATGTTTTTTCTTGAAAAAGGAAAACTACGCAAAATTGTTATTACCATGTCATTAAAACTAAAAATACTACAACATTCTCATCAAAATATGGACACGAAGTTGTACGAAAAAACGTTTAATTTAATTTCACCTCAGTATTATTACTAATACAGACTAATTTGACTATTTTAGAATTTTTCATTCATATTTAACTATAAGTCCATAGTTAATTAACTATTCATCCCTATGTATCAACATTTTTTTTATTACCAATGTCAGATTATGAACAGTTGCAGCAATGAAAAGAACAGAGAAAACAGCAAAACATTCGGAAACAGAGTTCATTAATCTAACATTAATGCCAAGTTGTAGATCTTTTAGCCACTAAAAAGTGTTACAAAGTGCACCACGGGGAGATAGATCTTCTGCGCACCCATTTATCAACATTTATACATTATTAATTTTTGTAGTTGCATGATATTTAACTTGGAAACGTTAAGCAAAGAAATTACTTAAATATTTAAATACAGGGTGATTATAATTAAAGTCCCACTTTCAAAATGCTGTAAAAAGAGAACCACACGTCAGAAGGAGTTCACATTTGAACTGAAGGTACTTGAAAAAGGGGGAAATGATATGGCATTAAAAAAGTGTATCAATAGATGGTGCTATAAGCAGCATACTATGCAAATTTGGTATAAAAACGCGGGTACTTGACTTTCTCCTCTCAAATTGCACCAGAGCAATTTTGCCATAAATTTCTCACTGAAGGATCGCGTTGTGCTTGGAAACTCTTTTACATGAAAACGACTGTGTGTTGGCAGCTTTGAAGAAATTCCTTTCATTTAAAGGTAAGAGAAAAGTCTGTGGTCCGATGTCTGCAGAGGGTCTGCAGAAAATGATTAAGAAACTTGAATAGACAGGTTCATTTGCAGTAAAATCTGTCAAAGGAATTAAATCAGTTGCTTCGACGTCAGTAGATGATGTGGCCACAACATTACATGAAGGTCCCAGTTGGTGAGCAAACATGCAGTGCACAGGAAATTGTCAGATTTTTAGACATGCCTGTGAGCACGATATATATTACGATACATTACTTTACATACCTGTACTGCTATCCATACAAAATAGCCCATGTTAAGAAGTTCTTTCTATTGATTATCTTTAGAACTTTTTTTTTTTTTTTCTCATGCCATATTATGTCCCCCCTTCTTCGAGTATGTTCAGTTCAAATTTGAGCTCATTGTGACTAGTGGTTCTATTTTTGCAGCATTTTGAAAGTGAGACTTTAATTATAATCACCCTGTATATATATAAAAGAATACAACTCATGATAACAGCAATAACAACAAGCTGTGAATTAGAAACAGCAACACTTTACATGTTAACGCTAATTTGCATGTTTTCACTTCAAGCAAATAGTATAATAAAATCGACATCTTTATTTCTTCAAAGACTTCATTCCTATATAAAAATCCTGAAGTGCTTCGCCTCATATTCAGACCTCTCATAAAAAATAAGAAATTGTTCTATATATATAAATTAATATATATATGTATGTGCAACTATGTGGAGATTTCTGCAAGTTACAGCTGTAATCCACTGTAATTACCGATTTTCATGAAACTGAAAAGACATAAGCATATTTTCTTAGTTTAATAATAATAGTAATAAAGATATTTAAAGATTTGGTAACCGGCTCGGAAAACCCTGACATTCCTCTTTTTATCTTGCAACTAAGTGGATGAAGATTCTTTAAATATGAAGAACCAGTTTAAGAAAAACAAAATTTAAAAAAAACTATAGTTTTAAAATATAATTAATAATATTAAAGAAAGTAACGAAATCAAATTTTATTCTTCTTATTTTTTCAAGTAGAAAAACTATCCAAGGTGAAAGACTTCATTTCATTAGAAGCATATTTCTAAAATAAGAAAAAAATAAAACAAGAAAGAATGTTTGAGAAGATTATAAACGAAGAAAATACTATTTATTTTTGGAAGAATTTTGTATGATTGTTAAACTGAGAAGCGTTGTATCATTTTCCTCTAGTTTCAGATTTTTCAGTAAATTGAAAACTGAATTCCGATTTGTAATCCGATTCTAAGCAATTCATATATTGAAAAAAATTACTTGATTTTTTTTAACAAATGTTGTAAAGTAATATTAACTGAAGAAATTGTAATCTGATGAAAGGATAATTGAAAATTCTAGTGCATATTGTTTTATTGTATCAAAGAGATTTAAAATTTATTAAAATTTTGAAAGTTATTTTTAAAACTATTGCTATGAAATAATTTTTATTTTCAACGAAACTAAACTATTTAAGATTTTTATTGTAAAGTCGTTGTAAATTTAAAGATATAAAATATTTTAAAAAATGTAAACTGTGCTGAATTTCAAATTCGACACATTCCTGCTTTGGCGCATTATTGTTGTTGTTTGACTATATTTTATGTAAAGAAAAGAAAAAAGAATCAACCAAAAATATTTTTATATGAAAGCTGTATTTGAATTGGAAAACTGACAAAAAGTGGGATTTATTTTTATATCTGATCAAATATTTCTCTTTCACTACTATTCGGTTAATAAGTAAATATCAAAATATCTTTGTATAAATTTTTAATTAAAATATCTGGATTTATGTTTCTCTTACATCTATTTAAAAACTTCTAAAAAAAAAAAATTGATTATGCACAAATAAAAACTATTTTGAATCATGATCTATCAATTTGAAAATAATTCTTCAAGTGAAAATGTGTCATTTTTGCAAAATTGTAAAAGTAAATAATACATCATAACAAATATGGTCATTATCATAAGGAAAGATTTCTTCAAAAAATATCATTAACAATAAATGAATTATTAACAATGGGAAAAATCATTGTAAATTTTTATAAATTACAATTATTTACTTCATAACAAAATATGGCCATTATCAATGCAAGGAAAATTTCTTCAAAAAAAAATTATTCCATCTTATCACATTATTTATTTCATGTTATTAGAATTTCGATGTTATTTTCAAATATTATATGAAAGTTGTATTCCATAAAAATATACAATGGTAATAAATACTGCCTATATTTTTAAACAAAACAATTTTTTTTTTTAAATTTTTATGATTCCATGTTAATATTTTCAAATATTTCAGAACAACTATAGTTCTTAAAAATACACACTTACCATAATTTACTGTGTGAATTATGTTTCAACTCTTGTCTCGAGTTACTTTTTGTCAAAAAGGGTGACAAACCCTAACCTCAAGAGAAAATTCATTGCATGTTCGTACAATGTTTGAAAAAGTGATACTGTTTAACTTAGAAAGAAACCTCGTGAACTATCTGGAAGAATGAGTAATATTTCAAAACTCTTTCTTTTTTGAAAGAGTCATGCAGAACTTTTCAAACCTCACGGAATTCCAGCGGAATAATTAATTCCGAGCACCAATGTGTCAGCAGTTGGGGAAATTGAACAAGACGTTACAAATTAGACTTTCAACTTTGGTGAACGAAGAGAAATAATTTTCATGGAACTAGCATCTGGTTTTTGCGTAGCAATTTGTACCAGAGTCAGAAAAGAGCCACTTCGAATTATTTATTTAGCATAGCGTGATTTTTACCAATTATAAAGTAAACTTACGCATATTTCTTTTAACGAATCAATAAATAAATATGAAAATGTTAAATATTAAGTTACTAAAGATAGATTTTATAGGGCCAGCATAATACTTCGATGCAACATATTATATTAGAGTATCAAAAAGGAAGCATTAAATATTTTAATTGTCACTTTACTTTACTTACTTTTTAGCGTGATTCTTACAAATTGTAAAGTACACTTGTTTTTGAAGGAATCAAAAAGTATATCTGAAAATATTAAATATTTATTTATTAAAGATAATTTTATAGTACCAGCATAAACTTCTGTGCAGCATATTATGATAAAGTAACAAAAGAGAAACATTGACTATCGAAATTGTTACTTTATTTTGTATGGGCCATACTTATTATAAAGTATTTTATTTATTTTATTGTAGAGGTTTTATTGAATTAAAAGCAAAATTGTAATTATTATGTATTTTTAATTCAGTTAAGTTTTTTTAGCGGGTAAATTAAGACTTTGTGCATTAAATTATGCAATCAGGAAATTGAAAAATTGGATATATTTATGTTATTTTGCTGTTTTTAATGTAATTCTGTATATAATGCAAATTATAATAAAGCTGTAAAAATGTAGTTTATAATAAAGCTGTAAAAATGTAGTTTATAATAAAGCAACATATAATGTAGATTATAGTAATGATGTATAAAATTTAGTTTGTAGTTATGCTGTATACTTCGTGAATTTTTCGCCAAAAACGAAACTCATATCGTTCCACATCCACCTTATTCACCTGATTTAGCATCGTACGACTTCTGGTTATTCCCTTAACTCAAAAGACCATTACGGGGACACCGCTTTGAATCGATAGAAAAGATTCAACTTGAATCGGCGAGCGCTTTGAAGGCCATCCCGGCCAATGGCTTTTCAGCATGCATTGAAGATTGGAAAAAAGCTGGCATAAGTGCGTACTAATACTTTGAAGGCGAGAAAATAAATTCGGAAGAATAAATAAAGAGATTTTGGAAAAATAAAAAATTAGTTTTACTTTTTGGGCGCAGTAGTAGTGTATATCAATTCTAATTCAGTTATATTCGATAGAATTAGGCTTATTATAATGAAAGTATAATAATATAAATACTACTCAACTATTTTGTCGAACAATTTTCATGATATAAAATTATTTTCTTCGTTGCTTTGTTTGCTTTTTAAAACTAACGCAACAAAACTAAATCCATTTATAAAGAAAAGAATACAACTCACGGTTAAAAGTTTTTTGAACCTTATGTTTATAATATGATTTTTCGTGGTGACGGTATCAGATTTATTTTAAATATAACGCTCTTACTTATTATACTAATGATTATATTTTGCATAAAATATATTCATATAAAAAATCACAATGACATACTTATCAAATATTAGATAACCTAAGGAATTTAAGTATATCTAATATAAATAGTTAATAAATTTAAATGTATCTGAAATAAATTTTTTGAAAATCAGTACGTTTCTCTTAAATTGTAGTGTTACATTTTTCAAAATATTGTATTATTTCTATTATTAATAATATATATTTTTCAATAATATTTTAAACGGAACGTTACATTTCTGAAATCGTATTAAAAAATAACCTACATATATCAAGCAATGATATTATTTAAACCAACAATATTATCCTAATATGCAATTTAAAATATTTTAACAACCCTATTACAATTGTTAACAGATTGTGGGATGCATTTTTTTTATGAATATACAGAAATAATCTATTTTAGAAATAATTAAGATTCAAAAGATGAAGATATAAAAAACAAGGTCATTAACGAAAAAAACCTTTCTAGTTTATTTAAAAATACAAAGCAGCAAAGTAGAAGATTTTTTCTCTTTTCCTACCAATAAAATAAGTTTTCGGTCTGCTCATTATAAAATTAAAACCATCACCCTGCTTTTTATATCTAAGAAAGAAATCACGATACTATATCCAAGTTGAAGAAGACCTCATTTTATGAAAAATTGGGGAATCAGTAAGGCTGCATTTTAATTATGTGCTTAGCTTTAAAGAAAACAAAAAACTGAATACAGACATGATTAAAATAATTCTTAATATTACAAGAAAGTTTTACCATTTGTTACAAAATCAAATTTGTAAGCCTTGATGACACAATATATAAACAATAATAAAAATAGTGTAACGTAGTTTATAATAATACTGTATATAATGTAGTTTATAGTAATGCTGCATATAATGTAGTTTATAGTAATGCTGTATAAAATGTAGTTTATAGTAATGCTACATATAATGTTTTCTCAACTTTTTAATGAATAAATATATAAAACTCTAAGTGTTTCATGTTAACTATTGAATATTACTATTTCCTCAATAAAATATTTCTGAAAACTCTGTAGAATGAAAAGTTTAATATTTTATGCAAATCAGAAATTGAAACCTTGAATATATTTGTAATTTTGCTATATATAATGTAATTTATAATAATGCTGAATGAAATGTAGTTTATAATAATGCTGTATAAATGTAGCTTATAGTAAAGCTATTTATAATATAATGTATAATAACGCTTTGTATAATTTAGTTTATAATAATGCTGTATAGAACGTAGTTTGTAATAATTCTCTATATAATGGAATTTATAGTAATGCTGTATATAACGTATTTTATAGTAATTTTCTATATAAAAGTTAGCTTTTATAATAAAAGCTGTATATAAGGTAACTTATAATAATGCTATATATTATAAAGTTTCACTATAATGTAAGTTTTTGTAATCTTTTTTAAGGAATAAAAACATTGAAATAATGTTACATGATTTCATGCTAGCTTTTGCATATTAATACTTTTTCAATAAAATGTTTCTGAAGTCTCTGTAGAACGAAAAGTTTAATATTTTAATACTATTATGACAAATTTAAAGCAAGTTTAATAGAGCACGTTTGTTCCAAAATATATACGATAAATACTCCATCAAGAAATCATGATTGAAATAAAATTCTTTTAAAAGTAATTGCTCTGCATTTGCGTTTCTTATGATAGATAAATCATAAACTTCCCACGAGGCAATCTGACTGCCGATAGTCTTTGCACTCATCAAAATCGCTGTGTTTCTTTGTGTAATTAATAAGGACAATAGCCAAAACATATAAGAACATGAGTATTGTTTCATTCTATCTGCACGTGATAGCGCTGGGCAAAAACATTCAAAACATTTTATATTGATTAATGATATATATGTAAATTATATAGATGGATTTTATTTTGATTTATGTGGTATTAGACTACAATAAATTTAATAGTTCTAGACTTGGTTTTTATAAAACACCCCTGGATAAAGACAGTTTTTGTAAGCGTAAGTTAAAAATGTGGATGCATTAAAATAGAAATTCCAAAAACTGTGTCAGTTTCATATAATTTTTTTAATAAATGTTTCAATGAAAAACCATTGAAATTTATTCTAAATTCATTGCAAGTATTTCACAAATGAAGTTGGACAACTAAATTATTTATAACTAAGCTCATCATAGAATATTAGATCAATTTTTAGAAAACATTTATATAACATAATAAACTGTGTGATAAATAATAAAGTGTTCATTGTATTATAATAAATTGAATAAAAAACTATTACATCATTTAATTTAATAAACTGTAAATTGTATTATAATAAACTGAATAAAAATTGTTACAACATTAACATAATAAACTGTAATACCAAATATTGCCCAATTCCATCAAACTAAAAATAAAAGAGTCAAAAATAAATTTTATATCAAATATCAGCTTTTACATGCAGAAATATTTTCGATTTTTTTAGTTATTTTTCATTAAACAAAAACTTGTTAAAATATGCAATGAATATTTACTTAATACAAATTTATATTAATATTTATGAAAAACAATTTAGCCATATTCAGTGATATAATAAATTTAATTATATTCTGAGCATAATTTTGTATATACCAAAGATTTATAGAAATAAAAATGTTATTTATTATTTTTTTTACAAACATTTTTAAAATGATTTAAAATTAATTTAATGCTATTTTTAATTTATTGTGCAAGAAATCAATTGTTAAAAAAAAGAATACAAGTAAGAAAATAAAGTCTTCCTTCATTACATTTGCAATGTAATAAAACAATAATAATAAATTGAGACAAAATATTAAATGTAAGACATTAATAATAAATTGAAATTATTTTGACTGTAAAAAAATTCAGAAAAAAAATGTAGTGGCTATTGAATAAAAATTGTTACTCATTTAAACTAGCATCGATGTTGCAGTTAAAATAAAAGTATTTAAAGGTAAAATAAATATAGAAAATTAAAAATATTTAAAGTTAAAATAAAAATAGAAAAATAAAATATGTTTAAAAAGAAATGTTTTTAATATGATGAAAATAAATTATTACTACTTATTTTATTTCATTATACAAGAAATTAATTGTTAAAAATAGAATACAAATACGAAAATCAAATAATTCCTTCATTGCATTTGCAATGTAATAAAACAATAATAATAAATTGAGACAAAATATTAAATGCAAGACATTAATAATAAATTGCAATTATTTTGACGGTAAAGTAAAAAAAAACTTAAAAAACAAAAAAAAAATGTAGTGTACTTTTATTGAATAAAAATTGTTTCTCATTTAAAATATCATGGTATGTTACAGTAAAAATAAAAGTATTTAAAGATAAAATAAAAATAGAAAATTTAAAAAATGTAAAGTTAAAATAAAAAACATTTAAATATAAAATAAAAATGGAAGCATGCATGATACTTACCTTACGGTTTTTTAAGCACTTTTCCGTGTAGTTTTATTGAAAATACATTAAGTTACTAACAGATTTGAAATAGAAAATCCATAAAGTAATATATAGTATTATTTTATTAGAACACAATATAGAGTTAACACAACTCATTTATGACTAAATACCATATGTAGTTAAAATTATTTTCAGAAAATCTTAAATAATTAGGAATATTTTAAACATCTGTTAGCAATTTCTATTTAGTTTTCTAAAACGTTATTTTATTTTTAAAATATATAAGAAAATTCACGCTTTTGGGTATATATTTGTAACATTTGAAAAAATCATCTCAATTTTTATAAATGCATTATAAAAATACATGCAAAACAGTATAAAGGTAATTGATGTATTAAAAATTTATATTTGTATGTGCATTAATATTTATTTTAACTAAAAATACAAAGTTTCTGGATTATTTTTGAAAAAAAAAATAGAAAATTAGTAGGATTCAGCAATAATATTATTAAGTCCATAAATATATTTGTTTCGAAACAGAACCCATTTTAATTTGAAAACATCAATAGAAGATTATATATTTCCAATTCCTTTATTAAATAGTTGAACAGAAGATATGTTTACCTTAAATCTCATGCTGTAAATTTGACCTAATTCTATTTACATGAAAGCTGAAATAGAGTTATAAAATTCATCCATTTAAATAAATATTTATGTTGAGCAAATCTGTGCAAATACATTTGTTCAGAGTTATTTGGTTCGTTATTTAACTTTCAGAAACTTTATCCATTTACATTTAACTGTTTATAGAGTTAATTTAATGTAAAGCCAATACTATATCTCCACTTAAACTTATAGTTACCAAAATAACAAGGAAAATTTACTAGAGTTAAAATTAATGTTTACATGAAATTAAATAATAATTTGTGAAGTTGTAATATTCGGTGAAGTAAAGTTTTGAAAGGAAAGCATTATTAACATTTATTTGACGAAACAACTTTTGATGTAATTTAAATCTAATAATATTTGAAAAGTAAATGATTTATTCTACTTCAACTGTTTATGTAATATCTTTATATTACAATGCAATCTTTCAAAATTCTGTATTTTAGTAATTATGTTTTAAATATTTTATTATATATTTACATTCACTTTTAATTATACAAATAATATGCTTTTGCTAACAAGTCATAAAATGTATTATGATATTATTGCAAAATGATAGTTTGTATTATTCTGCAAAATAAATATTATGTATTATTATTATTGTGTACTATTTAAATGTATATTTTGTTATATGATATTACTATATAATATACCGATTTTCAATAGGAAACATCAGTTTGGTTTTTGGTTTACGATCCTTTAGTGCATACTTGAGGCTAGTTAGTCAGGAACCTACAGTGTAACGTGGATTCCAAACCTATAACAAACACCACCAGAATTCGAAACTGAAACGTCTGGTCCTAAAGGCCAAAAGCACTAGCCAATTGGCCATCAGGCTGCTGAAATGAATGCATTGTTGATGTCGATAAAATTGTCAACCAAGCTAACGAAACAGGGTTGGATAATAGAATTGAGCAGGATATTGAAGTAACAATTGTTGATAATCGTTAAAACGGAACTTAAGAATTAATGGAACAACGAACAAAAATTGTTTAGCCGGAGCTAAAGATGTCAGTACAAGAGAATGACAAATTGTTGAAAATATTGTTGACGTCGACGAAATTATCTAACTAGTCAGCCCGAAGATGAAGAAATTAGTGTTTGTTGGAATTCTTATGCTTTAGTTTGCGCCACGCAGCGTCCGTGGTAGTTTTATAGAAATCGTTTGGAACCGATTCAGAATTGCGCTGTTGCCATGGAGACAGGCTGTTGGTTACTGTGGAAACGAGTTGTTGCCGTAGAGACCAGCTGTTGCTGTGGAAAAAGAATTATTTTATTCAAAAAAGAATATTCTTCTTGCAGTTTAGCTTTTGCCTTCGAACTGTTACCATCAACCCTGTATATCTTTGTAAATATTGCTTGTAAATAAATGAAGATTCTATAAATGTGTTGTATGGGTTGATCAATACTTCTCAAACCACTAGAAAGCTGCGGCTAACCAGAAAAACTGAACCACCGAAAGAAGAAAACCGATAGTCGTAGTGACAGCGTTTCTAAAGATGAAGAGCAAAATATTTTTCAAAATAAATTGCTATAACAGAAATTTTGGATCGGTTTATACAAAATGATTTAAATTTTACATTTTGACAGAAGTTCACAGGCAAGATGAACAATGTATTACTATCAACAATTACTTAATAGGAAAAAGCAAACGAAGTTAGATGACATATATACATAAAAAAAATGTCAAATAAGGAATAATATATCTCAACATAAATGTTACATTTTCACTCCAACTTTTTTTTTATTTTTCATGAGTGTTTGTTGAATAAAAATCGATATTAGCAAAAAATAAATCCATAATTGATGTTTAAAAATAAAAACAAAATAATAAATATAAAAGATAAAATTGCAATATATTCACAAGAATTTTATTCTAAATAGCAAAATTAAAAAAGAAATGAAAAGTTTTCCTTGTTATATTTTTGGAAATGTATATAAATTATGAACTGTCTCTTCTTATTTACATAGCTTGAATATTTAAATTGGTTCTGACAGACTTCCATTATCTCACCCTTTTCATTATTATATTGAAAGGAAGAGAGAAACTTCAGAAATAAATAAAGCAGACATGCAGTCGAAAATATAAATTAATTCTTTGAAATAAAAATAAATCTGAATAATAAAACTTCCACCTCATTAATTTCTTACAAAATGAAATATTTTTATTTTTTATTTTTATTTTTAAAAGAAGAATGCATAAGCTTTGAATATTAAAATAATAAACATATTGCCTTTATTAACTAAGACATACAAGTGTATGACTGAGTTTAACAAAAAAATGATTTGGTAGTACACTTTTTTAAAACAATAGAAATATTTCTATTCTTATGCGGTAAAAAGAATAGGAATATTTCTATTCTTTGGAAAA
Source organism: Caerostris extrusa (assembly GCA_021605095.1). Classification (NCBI taxonomy): domain Eukaryota; kingdom Metazoa; phylum Arthropoda; class Arachnida; order Araneae; family Araneidae; genus Caerostris; species Caerostris extrusa. The sequence goes on along the minus strand of BPLR01011123.1, from coordinate 6,584 downwards.
AGTTGACTAAGTAGAAATAAATAGTCATTATATTATTTGGAAAAAAGACGAATTCTTTTAGAATGTTGTAACCCTAAATTAAAATGGCGGAACATTGGCCAAATATTCTGCGTTTCAAGACTGGCGACTTCCTCAGGGGTACAGTATTCTAGATTTCAACCAGAATTCGTATTTAATTTTAAGTATGTTTATTAAATTACTTCTATAAATAATAATCATTTGAATGATTTGATTGTCATGTTACACAATTGTCATACAATAAAATTTCCTTAAAATCAATTATCATAAAATAACAATTTATAAAATTAACATGATAATTACCATTAACATTAATTTAAGAATATAATTTTTTTTTCTAAATAACTGCATTTCATAAATTTTAAGTAATTAGTTATAAAAATATTTATAAAAACAAACAAAAAGACAAAATAATTTTACTATTTTTAATAAACAATTTCAAATCGGCAATAATGAGAAGTATAAATGAAATAAAATCAATAATAAGATTTCAAACATAATATAAAAAAAATTGTAAAACGGTGACAAAAGGTTCATGGATTATAAGACCTTAAACAAAAATATCTTAATGTAAATAACTTTACTATTTTTAATAAACAATTTCAAAATCAGCAATAATGGGGATTATAAATTAAATAAAATAAATAATAAGATTTCAAACATAATATATAAGAAAAATTGTAAAAGAGTAACAAAGTTTTCGTTGATTATAAGCTTTTATATAAAAGAACTCAAAGCAAATAAATTTACTATTTTTAATAAACAGTTTCAAAATCAACAATAATGAGTAATATAAATGAATAACAACAAGTAATAAGAATTCAAACATAATACATAAGAAAAATTGTAAAACTGTGACGAAGTTTTCACGGATAATAAAACTTTAAATGCTAATACTTTTTGAAATATACGTAATGAATTGTAAAATAATACATCAAAATGCATAATGTAACCGTTGTTCCACCTACGCAACCATGTTTCCTCCTACGTACTGCACCCCTTGCGGCGTTTAGAAGAAATCGTCAGTAGGCATCCAGACTCTCACCAGAGAGGACGTACGGCAAAACAGGCGCTGCCGTTATTACTAGCTCTCCTCCCGAGAGCTACAAAGTGGTGAAGATACTTCCACAACTGTATTAAATGAGTTAAATATTGCCTATTTTTAGTTGTGGTGTTGATATTGTTGTGTACGTGATGTGAAGATAAAATTATGTGTTTTTAAACGTGAGTCTCAACTTGACCACTCCCAAATACAGCTGAACGAACAAAAAACGCATCTACTACAATGTGCATTAAAATTTCAGCAATTTTGTTAGCTATAATAGATCATACGTCACTAATATTTAAAACAGTATTCTGTTTCTCATTATATACTTAAAGTGCACAAAAAGAAATTGGATCAGTAATAATTTCATTGTATCAATATTATTCCTTATTTTTCATTATATAAAAAATATTCCGAGGAATTACAATAAATCGATGAAGGGTTTTAGGAAGAAAGTCAGTTTATAATTTTGTTATTAGAAATATTGAAAGAAATGCAGAAAAAAGAAGTCAACATAAAATTTTAAGAATTATTAAGCCTTAAACTACAATTTCCATGAAAATATTTTTGCTCCAATATAAACGGGTTTGGAAAATATTCATCCAATTTGGCTGTCTGCATATAAATTCAGAATATAATAAAAAAAAAAACCTAATTTCATATTTATGCGACTCCAAACTCTATAAATAGTCGCGACTATTTTATCGACTTCTATTAAATCTTTCTTGGTGCACATAAAAATGGATATTTAAAGTATATGCAAATATTAAATCAAAGTTAATTTTATAAAAACATTATTTCATTTTCCTTCTGACTTTTTGATTTATTAAGAAAATATTAAATTTCCTCAATTAATTTAAGTGAACCTTAGTACAGTTAAATAAGTATATGATAAATTATCCAGTATTTTATTAAATAACAGATACATTTTTCGAAAATATTTTCGTAGAGTGTGTTGCAGACAGAGTGTGTACTATCAAACATTCTTGCTTTCGCACATTATTTTTATTGCAGGAATAATTTTAAAAAACACCTCCCATTTGCATTCTTCTTCTTTATTGGTATTAGAGCCATGTGCAGGCTTGAGCCTCAAAACAACAGCTCTCCATTTCTCTTGTTCCAATGTCAATCTCTTCCAGTTAATAATTTTGAGTTGTTTAAGATCCTCTTCGACACCATCCATCCATCTTTCCCTTGGAATTCCTCTCTTCCTGTTGTTGAACAATTTACATAGCATAATCTAATAACATAACATAATCTACATAACATTACCCTCAACATCTGTGATGAACATGTCCGAGTCAGCGGATTCTTTGTGATTTGATGTATCTCATAATATCTCTGTTTTCATTAAGTGTTCAATATCTTTGTTTGGTCTTCTAATCCTGTTATATTATTGTCAACTCTTTGTCCAAAAAATGTTTCTCAAAATTTCCTCTCAAAGGCCCTGATGTAATCCAAGTACTTAGCTTTTAATGCCCACGTTTCTCCAGCATACGTGACAATTGGCCTTATTAGAGTCTTATAAATCAAAAGGTTTTTTTTTCGGAAAATAAGTCTGCTGTTATACAACTTTTTTATTTGCTGAAGCAGTCCATAATTTTTTCTGTTGCGTTGGTTTAGTAACATTGTTTTTTTTACGAGGTTGGGTTGTTAGCCCAGGGCTCAACCTCAAAAAAGATGTCCAGTTATACTCCCAGACATTGTGTATCCGTTTTAGTTGCCTTTTACAACACGCAGTGGCTACGTTGGGACTATTCTATTCCGGTCACCACCGTTTACTTTACTATTGCAAAAATCGTTATTTAAGAACCCCCTGTATCCGTATTCATACTAATGGTAACGTAATACGTAATTCATACTACTACATAACTTCAAAATCAGCTAAATTACATGATTACTTTTTGTGACAATGTTATTAAATTTTAAGTATTTCTTTAAATTATAATCAATAGTATTTAAGTTTACATCTGCTAGTTTTTAGTTTGTATATATTTTAATGTATATATTTAGAAAACTATATTATGCATTCAAAAACTATTCAATGTTTAATGAGTTTTCATGAAGGATTATGTTATTTAATTTGAAATATTTCTTTGAATTATAATGAATAGTATTCTCTTAAGTTTACATCTACTTATTCTTAGTTTATGTATATTTTAATTTATATATTTAATAAATTATACTATAGATTCAGAAACTATTGAATGTTCACTAAGTTTTCATGAAGGATTATGTTATTTAACTTAAAATATTTCATTTAATTATAATCAATAGTATTTACTTAAGTTTACATTTACTTAGTTTTTAGTTAATGTATATTTTATTTTATATATATTAAAATAGATTCAAACACTATTCAATTTTCAATCGATTTTTTTTTTTATATTCATATTGCTTTTTAAGGGATACCTTGAATAAATTTTTATGCAATAGTTTACTAATATCTGAGAAAATAATAAACGTGGAGTGCCGTATTTTACCATAACAATCTCCACCATCTTCCCAGATTGCTTTATTAAGGATTAATTTGTTTAGACTTTTGAAATTACCCTGTTACCTAATTTAATTTAACGAGATTCCAACTTCCAACTTTCCTTCCTCCCTTTTTGATGTATCATGTTTAACATTGCGCGTGACACCTATTAGGCACGTGTAAAGTGTGTTAAATATTTCATTATTCTTTTTCTACATGTGCTAAATATCTTGTTAAGAAGAAAACAAATATTTATAATATCAAAGTCACTAATTTTTATGTTTCATTTCAAATTAAATTCGAAAATTTTACATACTATTTATTCATTATTATTATTTATTCATTATTGTTCAACTCATTTGTATGAGTTAATATACTAAAAAAACTAATATGTTCCCTTCATAATTAAAAATTACTAAAAAATGATAATTTTTAAACAACCTTCTAACTCTAATGATTGACACTGGAGAATCAGATGCTGATCGAGCTCTGCGGACACTTTTGCTGCAGTTGTTCGCTTTTGAGACATCACAATACGCTTCAATATCCATCGATCTCTTTCACTGAGCTTCTCTTTCTCTTTCTTCTCATTTATTTTGTGTTCATATCAAAATAGAATCATTTAATTAAACATTAAAGTATGATTATTATATATAATATCAAAATAGGATCATTTAAAAGTTAAACATTAAAGTAAGAACATTTAATTAAACATTAAAGTAGGATCATCAGATTTAATATCAAAATAGGATCATTTAATTAAACAGTAAAAGTAGAATTATTATATTTAATATCAAAACAAGGGACATTTAATTAAACAGTAAAGTAGGATCAATTTATTTAATATGAAAACAGGATCATTTAATTAAACATCAAAGTAAGATGATTTAGTTAAAGATTAAAGGTAAGAACATTATACATTAATAATAAAAATAGTGTCTTCTAATTAATCATTAAAAGTAGGATCATTATACTTAATAGAAACATATGATCATTTAATTAAACAGTAAAAAGTAGTATCATTATATTTAATATCAAAACAGGAACATTTAATTAAACATTAAAGTAGGATCAACTTATTTAATATGAAGAAACAGGATCATTTAATTAAACATCAATGTAAGATGATTTAGTTAAAGATTAAGGTAAGATCATTATACTTAATATAAAAATAAGATCTTTTAATTAAACATTAAAGTGGAATCTTTATATTTAATGTCAAAATAGAATCATTTTTGTTAAAGATTAAGGTAAGATCATTATATGTAATATCAAAATAGGATCATTTAATTAAACATTAAAGCAGGATCCTTATATTTAATATCAAAATATGATCCTTTATTAGAATCATTAATGAATAGGATCATCGCAAGGCTTATATTTTAAGCAGCTTTGATCGTAATGGTAGAAACTGTTGGGCATTAAAATATCAGTTACTGAAGGGCCAAAGATGAGATATATATGTACGTTTGCTTTGTACTTACAATATCAAATTAAATGAGTAAACAGAATGTGATTTTTATCAATAGCACAAATAGCAGCTGTAAGATTTATAAATATAGACAGACATAGTATATAGAGTTTCAAAATTTTACATACATTTGCAATACAGACATCTTCAAATCTTTGTCAGAATTCAGTTGTGATAATCATTAGTGGCTTTATTTAGTCTGCCTGACACCAAGGACTAGACATATAATAGATTAACTAAAACTAGATGAACGATGCATAGAGACAGATGCCGTACATTTCATGTGACATATGCCTTTCATTGTTTCAAACTGGTAGTACAGAGGGTTTCAGAATATATGAGACAACTACGTGCCTTCACAAGTTTCTAATATAATTCTGAGTTATATCAATGTCATGCGTCAGTGTTTCACCCTATATCAGAATTGGGAGCAGCATGGAGATGCAAATTACAAGATTTCAACCTTAACTACTCATGGTAGTTGCTGCAGCTCATTCTATGTTAAATGTAGATGCAGTATTCAACGACACACGTGTTCTCTTACAGAATCGCAGCATCTTAAAATCTGTTTCTCAGTTTTTTCTTCATTTGTTGGCACATAAATATAATTTGCAACCCATCAACCAGAGGGAAAATTATCAAATTAATGAAATTTATAAAAGAAAATGATCTTTCAATCTGTTCAAGAACCATTACTCTTGAAATATAAATTGAATTATCTGCGCCCATTCTATCACTCTGAACAAAAGTATTTCATTCTTCATAGAATGAAAGTCGTCATAAATTTCGTATACCATGATGTACTGTTTTTCATAGATTTCTCGCCATTATTTATTCCTTCAGCATTGTATACTGCTCGTTTTATTTATGCTTATGTTAGTCACATAGTATTTATATTTGTTTCATTGTTACTGCTATGTTAGTCACCTGGCGTATTTTTTCCTGTTTCAAAACTCACTGTACTCATGTATTTCTGTAATTGCAAAGAATTTATTTATTTATTTATTTATTATTATTTTCCATATTCCCCTTTTTTAACTAGTATGGGGTTACATAACCTTGTGTACAGGGTGAAGTGTAAGGTAGAGTAAAATAAATAGTCTCTTACATAATCACAGCATCTTGAAATGCATTCTAATGTTTTCTACAGTTCATGGCACATAAATATGTTTACAACCCGTGGACCAGATAGAAAAATCATCAAATCATTGAGCTTTGTAATATAAAATGAACTTTTAATCATCTCAAAGTATTTTCATTACCCTTGAAAAACAAATTGAATTATCTGTGTCCATCCAATAACTTTCAACAAAAGTATTTCATTCTTCATAGAATGAAAACCATCATAATATTTTGTATTCCATACATTTTTGTCACAGGTTTATCAACATCATTTATTCCTTCTGCATCATATACTGCCTGTTTCATGTATGCTTATGTTAGTCACATAGTATTTATATTTGCTTTCATAGTTAATTCTATGTTAATTACGTGGCACGTATTTTACTCTGTTTCAAAGCTCACAGCATTCGTGTATTTCCTGTAATTGCAAATATTTATTTACTTATTATTAT
>BPLR01011122.1:0-54765 GCA_021605095.1 Caerostris extrusa | reverse complement strand
TTTTTAGAATTGCACGGGATTTTCAACAAAAGAGAAGGCATACATAACTTGGGAATTACAGAAGAACCATGACAAATAGGATACAGCATAGGCACAATTAATGGTTATTTTTGGGCTACCCTTTGCGTATTGCACTGAAGAAAAATTTCATAAATTAAATTAACATCTAATTTTTCTGAAAAATGGTAAAAACAGGTAGGCCAAATATCGCTCAGCTGTTGATTTATCTTCTTTAATAATCTTGAGTACACTTTCCGAGTATAGGTTGCCGTAACTATTCTGGAATGGTCATGTAAAATTGCTGAGTTTATCCGGACAACACACAGCTCCCGCAACGTTCGAAAAGTTAATATCAATGCTTGTTTATATTGTTTTGTTTCGTGTTATATTATTTATGATAATTTAGATATTTATTGAAAAAAAATTTTTTTCTTTAGAAACAAATGATTTCTTTGGTGACCGCACCACATGAGAGATTTCGTGTCGTTCATATAGATTTAATTGGACCTTATTCACCTTCTAATGGATACACATACTGCTTGACGTGTATTGATCGGTTTACCTCTTTGGATGGAAGTGGTATCGTTATCAATATCACTGCAGAAAGTATAGCAAAAGCTTTTATGAGCATTGGATTACCCGATTTGGTGTACCTACTTGTGTTATTACTGACAAGGCACTCAATTTATTTCAGAACTATTTCAAAGTTTAGCTGCGCATATGTGGTGTTAAAGTAAACCATACGTCTTCTTACCATCCTCAGAGTAATGGAAAAAGTTGAACGTCTTCACCGTACCTTGAAAACAGCTATTAGATGTCATAACAACGTTCGTTGGACGGACACATTACCAACGGTTCTTATGGGTTTGCGAGCTGCTCTACATGAGGACTGTAAGTATACAATAGCTGAAATGGTTTATGGTAAAAAACTATTAAATTACCAGGCGAATTCTTTGAAGAATCAGATTGCCAATATCTGATGATAATTTTGTAAGCAATCTCCGAAAACAGATGGCCGACTTAAAACCATATCAATCAAAACAAATGTCAACAAAAGGTCTTCATTCAAAAGATTTGTACACATGCTCACATGTGTTTCTGCGAATTGACAGAGTTAAAAAACCTTTAGAACCCCCATATGAAGGACCCTATTTGGGTATTGCAAAGATCCCCGAAAAACTTTCTTCTATCAATTAAAAAATAAACAAGTTAATATTTCCGTGGATAGATTAAAACCAGCATATGTGTTACAACCTAATGAACTTCTGAATCCAACGTCATCAAATGATCATACATCTGTGCCGGTGAGCAAACATTTATACCCAGTCAACAAGTTGCACAACCAAATACAACAACACGTTGTGGATGACAAGTAAAACTTCCTGTACGTTTCAATGACATAATTGACTTTTCTCCAAACTTTTAATTCGTCCATGTCCATTTTAAAAATTAATTTGATTTATTGTATGTAAATGTTTATATGTGATTGCAATTGTAATTATTTTTGTACAATTTAAATTTGATCAATGTGTATTTGTTCGTTCTTATTTGTATAGATATATTAATTCTTCTACCATTTTCAAAGTAGCGTAACTTTTGTTACTGGTAGGGGAGTGATGTAGCGACACCTATTGATGGAAAATGGAGTAAGTGAATAGCTTCTACTTTCACTGTTAAAAAGGGGAATTTTCCAGCTAGAATAAAAACAGAACGTAGTTGGCGTTAGAAATTAAATAAAAGATGTTGTAAAATGTGAAAATTGATTATCGTCTTTTATTTTTTGCCGTCTGGATTTTAGTAACACTACGCAGCCTTTACAAAGCCGCCACAAAACTTCGGCTTTTGGAAATGAAAAATAAAACGCCTGCAGCGCCATCTTTATAAAGACACTTTTGTAATTTTTCGTAATTTTTAAATATGAGACAAGTAGTCTTCGACTGCTTAAGCGACAGTGTCAGGAAAAGCGATAAAAATTTTACCCGCAGAGTTCATACATTTCAACGGATGTCAGTTGATTACCTCAAAACTCACTTCAATATTTAAAAACATTCAATTGCCTCTCTTAAAATAACCCATTTAAAAAAGGTATACTTTTACATTACTTCATTGAATTACTACTTCTATATCCAGGTAGGAAACCTTACCTTAGGAAACAAACAAAAAGAAAACGAAAAATTTGAATATGAGTGATGATACTCATGCGGGCATTGAAAAGAAATGCAGGTGAATGCTTTAATTTCATGGAACAAAATACGGTTAGCTAATACCTACTTGTGGTAAATTCAAGTGACGTAGTTTAACAAGTCTAGAAAGGTGAGACTGTGTTTTGCCTGTTTACGAACAAAATTATTAATATTTGAAACTTCGACTTTTGGAAATAAACGGAAATCACTGAGAAATGCCTGCAGCGCCACCTTCATTAAGACACTTTTTGTAATTTTTCGTAATTTTGAAGGATGACACAAGTTGAGTCTTTGACTGCTTAAACCGACAGTGTCAGGAAAGGCGATAAAAAGTTTTACCAGCAAGAATTCATACATTTCAGTTGATTGCATCAAAATTCACTTTAATATTAACAATTTGGGCTTTAAAATTATTATTCAAGTGAGAGAATTTGTCGAAAAGTAAATGTATGTATAATTTTATATAAGTCTGAAGTCATTTTCCATTCCTTAGTTTTGATAAATAAATTAGCATTATGCATCCACATGCCTCTTTGAATTTTTAACAACAAAAAACTTCGATAGACAAACAGCGGCATGTTCTTTTTTTTTTTTTAACATGGTGGTGCTTCGTTTATGTAATAAATATTTGAATCATTTTATAATTTCTAGTACGTGTTCTGGTAACTATGTATTTTCTATTACTCTTGTTGGTACTGCAATCTTCATGTTATGATGATTAATACAGTTATTGAGTTTTTAACAATGAATAATATAATTTAAATTTTAAATGTTATTAATATTAGGAAATAGTTAAATTTGAATTTTATTATAACTAATTTTAGTTCATGTGAAAATAAAGTTTTTAGTTTTCAAACACAAAAAACAAATATAGTGCAAGATTTGAACATATTTTTATTAAATTTTGTGTTAAACAAACTTTTAACTTCATATAAGCTTCTTTTATTTACTCTTATAAGCAACTCTTCTTATAAGTTTATGTTTAAACATTTTTATACTTAATTTAAACATTATTAATACCTAAATGTTAAACATTTTTATACTAATTTAAATATTATTATTACCTAAATGTTAAACATTTTAATAGTTAATTTAAACATTACTAATACCTAAATGTTAAACATTTTTTACACTTAATTTAAACATTATTAATACCTAAATGTTAAACATTTTTAATACTTAATTTAAACATTATTAATACATAAATGTTAAAAATTTAAATTCTCGTCTTTTAAATTAATTTCATTCTATATAAAAATTGTTTTTCTTTCTTCCTCATGTAAAAATCGAGTAATAAGTTTTATTTTTCCATATCAAGATTTGGAACTCTATGAACGTATAGTAAATGCTGTCTAGTTTTTAAATTAATAGAGCAAAAATGAAAAGAACTATATATTAAGAATAAAGAATTCTTTAAAAAAATGCAGCTAAATTTTAAATTAATATTAAAGGAATTATTAGTGAAAATTGAAATTTTATTTCAGAAATTCATATTTTGGAAACCTTTATACTACTTTAAATGTACTTACACAATAAAAAATATACAAGATTTGCCGCATTTAATATAATAATATGACTTTTATAGAGTAAACATATTTTTTTCATATAAGCATTATATTTTAAACATTATTAATATTTGAAGCTAGATTAAATTTCCATTATTTTAATTGACTTCATTCTGTATGAAAGTATTTATTAATTGTCAAGTACAATTTCAAACATTTCATTTCATAATGTTTTTTTATGCAAAGAAAATGTTAAAAGATAATAAGTTTCAATAAATAATACTTATGATTTAAATATTTATTAATACTTGAAAATATTACTAACACCCTTTAATTAAACTAAAAATGGTTCTTCTTTTTGGAATCGGAGAATCAAGTTCGCATCAAAACGAGAGAGTGAAATGTCTGGCACAGAGCTTTTTCACCCCGAAAAACCGTTCAGCTAAAATCACAAGGTTGTCAATATCTGGGCAAAATTCCATCACCGAAATATTATATTTCAAGCAATTTCCTGATCGAAAAACCAGCATCTCATCTGAGAGTCAGGGGAGGAAAACCGGTTTTACAACACTAGCAGCGCCACTCAGCTTCGTGTTGAAAAGCTTACAAATTCAACATCAATCAAACACATACAAATTTCAAGTACATTTTATTTAATACGATGCAAGTGTTAAATATAAATAAAGTAATTTTAGTAATTTCATTTGGTATGTTACTTTATTAGTTTTGTTAATTTAAAAATATTTTAAGCATTCATTTTCTTTTTGCAATTGATAATCATCATCATCATTCAACATTCACGGAGTACATTGGCCGGTTATGGCCTTATAAACTCTAATCCAGTATGCTAAGGTTCATTGCGATAAGAAAAAAAAAACATTGATAACAAAATGCAGTGAGCGTATTTATGTCCATGTTAGTAAGATTTTGAATAATAATTTTGAATTAGATGATTTTTTAAGTTGCAATAAATTTTAAGGAGTGCGTTGGTAGATGGACTTCACAATAAATTTTATTGTCAAAAAATCAAATTTCCATTTTCACAACCTGGCATAAAAAAAAAAAATTTGCAAGGAGAATGTTTATAGTTAAAGCAGAGGCCATTTCTCTTTAAAACCTTCAAAATTCTCTCTCAAATGTATCTAATAATAACTTTCGCGCAGTTACATGATTTGTACAAAACCAAATCATTTACTAAACTCAATAGATATATAGTAATAACCCCATTCTGCCGCAGTTATGAATTAATTTAAAAACATCTAAGTTAAATTCCTTATTTATAACTAAGCAGTTGAAACTAATTAACTATCAGTTGAAAAAACTGTTATATTTATTTTTCTTTATTGTAGCATGGGCACAATATCTCGCTAAAAGATAAGTGGTAGCAAATCATTTGCGTTTTCAGAATCTATGTTTGAAATTGATACAAAAAAAAATGATGGTTTATTTTAAGGTTTATCGATTATATCACCCTCAAAAGTATTAATGCTAATAAAGCCTAATTATTTGAAATGCATGGAGAGATACTACTGGGCCCAAAAAAGTAAGACCAATTATTTTTTTCAAAAACTCTTTATTTATTCTTCCAGTCTTCCAGATTTATTTCATCGCCTTCAAAGTAATCCCCTCCGGACACAATGCACTTATGACAACTTTTTCCAATCCTCAATGCCTGCTAACAAGTCATCGGCGGGACGGCCTTCACAGCGCGCGCTGATTCACGTTGAATCTCTTCAGTCGACGCAAAACGGTGTCACCGGGTGGTCTGTCTTTTGAGTTTAGGGAATAGCCAGACGTTGCACAGTGTGAATACTGTGGTTGTGGAACGATATGGGGTTTCATTTTTGGCGAATAGCCTAGTTAGCCTATAGGAAAATCCGGCCCTGCCTGTAGGTTATTATATACGAAGAAAACTAGCATAAGTACAAATTAACACAAACTGCACTAGCATTAAATGAGTTAAAAGCTAAAATTTTACTTACAAAAAAAAATAAATAAATAAATATTAAAGTTAGATAAAAATAAAAATGATGAAATAGTTAGAGGCCTATTCAGGATGTATGCACAGTGATAAATTAGTTATGTGGTCAGAAATCGCCTCATAATTCACTTTGTAAATTATGTTTGAATGTTCATGAATCTCATAGATGGCGCTGCAAGCAACTTTAACATTTAAATAAAAATTTAAAATGTAGAAGTACAAGGCTTATGTGGGAAAAATATATAATAATATGATATCCGGAATATTGATAATAGGGTTCGATCCACCCATTGTAGAAGCGTGTGAATCTAATAAATCAGAAATTACTATGACTAGAATGGACGAAAAAAGAAGGCGTTGTCTTGATTCGATGTGTGGCTAATAGATCACGAATGGTCAATAAATAAAATGAACAGGAATAGTATTTGAAAAAAATAATTTACAAAAGCTTAACTTATAAAACTTTTTTTGTTAATTTACACATTATTTATTAACTTCATGGTGACTTTGTTATTGTTGTCAAATACTATGTCATCAATGTGGTGGCGCTCATGTCAAAGATAAAAGCTATTTATTTTTTCTACAATTATTGTACAAACAAATAATATTACATTAAATTTTTTTATGTAATATTGAAACACTTTTATTTGTAATATATGAAACATATTGTTATGTAAGAATTTGTCATTAATCTGTAAAAATTATTTCCCATTATTTTCATTACTTATTTACGTTTCTACAGAAATAAATGTTGCTTGGTTAATGAATCTGTCCCAACAATATTACCGAAGACAATAAAACAAAAGAAGATGATTTGCAATAAATGCCAATATAAAACTGGTTTTCAATTCATTAATTAAACAATTAATAACATTTAAAAGGAATTAAATAATTACAGTTTATCTACCACTTTTTAATAATCGAGGAAAATTTCTCATATAAATACCAATGTCATCAGAGGTTGTACAGCGGTGGGCTTAATGTTGCGGTAGCTGTGTGTCGTCGGATAAACTCGGCAATTGTTCATGACCGCTCCTGAATAGGTACGGCAATCTTTACTCTGAAACAGCACTGAAAAAAGAAAAAAAAAAAAAAAAAAAAAAAAACAGCTGAGCGATATTTGGCCTACCGTTTTAGCCTTTTCACTAAAATTAGATGTTAATTTAATTCATGAAATTTTTTTCTTCAGTGCAATACGCAAAGGTAGCCCAAAATAACCATTAATTGTGCCCATGCTGTATCTATTTCTCATGGTTCTTCTGTAAGTCCCGCGATATGTATGCCTTCTTTTGTTAAAATTCCTGTGCAATTCTAAATAATATAAATGACATAATTTGCTGTATAATAATAAGGCTTTTATTTATTTACTTTCACGTAATTAATAAAAGATTTTATCAACAGAAACCTAAAAAAATGATGATTTCATTTCTGCAAGTCATTTTTCAGGAATCTGAAGTAGACATCAGGAATTCAGTGAAAAATAGAAGCTATGATATCGTTTTGAGAATGTTTCTAGAATAGGGAAATTTAAAAATAATTCAGATTTCTCAGAAACTGAAAACTTCTTTATTTGGATGAAGACAAACTAATTGTTAAGTAGCGTGAAACTATCTAAACTTTACAAAGTACCAAATCAAGTCTAAACTTTGAAATATTTTTATTTTTCTCACTTTGTTAGTAAATATAACGCATTTTTATCTAATTAGGGCTTCCTTTTTTTCTTAAAATATTGGAAATTTAAGTAAAAGTAAAAAAAAAAAATAAATAAATAAATAGAGCTCTGGGGCATACCAGCATGAATATCACTAATTGAAGAATCGGTATTCCATACTGCAACAGTAAAGTGTCCGTATGGAAGATAATTACAATTATTTGAACTAAATAAGAAAGAAAGTTTTGTAACTTGCTCTGTTATACCCTTCTACTTTTGTAATTTTCGATCCCTTTCTTTTTTTTATTTTTTATTCATCTCCTACAATTCTTTTTCATTTTAAGGAATTAACTTTTTATTTTTCTTCTCAATATTAATAAAAAATATATATAATAATAACAAAAAAAAAATTATAAAAATAAAATAATAAAATTTTTTTTTTTTATAATTTTACAAAAATATAATAAAAATTAAACTGTACTTTATTATTACTCCTATATTTTTACTACTTTTTTCTTTCTACCTTCTTTTGTTTTTCTATTATAAATTTTAATTAACAAATTGGGCAATGCACTATAAATCCACCGTTCTCATCTTCAAAGCAATTCAATTCAGCAATTCAGTTCATCGTCATTTCAGTTCAGTTAATCTTCAAAGCAATTCAGTTCAGGAGCAAGTGGCAGCTGCGCTGCCAACCCCTCGTAACAAACAAGAACACATAATAGCCGAGTGAGGCCAAGGCACTCATTCAAGCTGAAACTTCGAAAAATTACTCAAATTTTGAGTCATAAAGAAAACCAAAATAAACTTGTAGGCAGTTTTAAAATAAATAAGATTCCGTATTTTTCTCGAAGTGTGCATATATGATTAGAAATTAGAACAGAGAATATTGTTTTAAAACAGTTAATAGTATGTTTCTTAAAAAAGTTTTTGCGTCAAGTTAAATGCAATAAAATGAAAATTCGTTACGGAGCCTATATTGTGATACATATTACATGATGCTACTTTAAAACTTACTTTTAAAATTTGGATTATTAGAACTATGTAAAGTAGTTATATATTATGTATAGATACCTTTTAAGTGCGAAGTTTTTATATTTATATGCAACTTCAATCAAAACAATTAACTGAACATAATGAAAGAAAATATCTGGGAATTGTATAGTTACTGGAAGGAAGTGTATACATCGGCATCAGTTCCTCGATTTTTATTATAAAGTAAAAACAATTTTTATGTACTTCTTGATTTTCAAAATTTGATTTTTAAGATAAACTGAATTATTTATGTATATATTTATTTTTGAATTATAGTTAAAGCAAATGTGAGAAGTTCACTTTCTTCTGAATATGTTAGAATACATTTGCAGTAATGATGATTTCTACTTATTATTTTTAATATTTATCATGTGAATTGTCATATATATATATTATAATTACATTATATTATGTTTTCACTGATTATAAAAGATTATCATTACAGTATTTTAATTTTTTTTTTTATACATACTTTATAAATTTTTAAGTTTATTTATCTTGTGAAATTAGTATATAGGTAATATCCATGTTACAGGTTTTAAAAAAAAAATATTTTATTTTTATTTTATAACTAGTAGAGACATGTTTAATAGAGATTTTCTCATTTGAAATGTTGATTTTGTTTGGTGCTTTTCTTTCTTGGCAAGGCATACAAATGGTTCAACTTGATAAGTTTAAGAGGGATTTATTTTTTATTTCTGATGTTAATTGTTATTGACATAAACTTGATGTGCTATATATCTTTCCTGTTCAAATTTTGTTTTTATCATAATAAGGGTAATAAGATTTTTTAACAGCTTAAGATCAGGTAATGCATTTTCCTTTCTTATATTATATTTTGAAATTTAAAGCATTTTCTGAAATGGTTGAACCAACTTTTGTGGAAAAGAAGTAATGTTATGGTTAATAGTAGATTTCCCTTTTTCTCAGGCCTCAAGTTTGGGGGATGTATTGTTATGGGAGATTTCCCTAGTTCTTGAAATGAATTAAATATTGTTATTGAAATATTTGCTGTTTGGGTTTCCTGTGTTTTAAAAGTAATTATTTAAAACCTAAAATTTGTTGAATGTAAAATTGATTAGTAATTTATATCAACATTCAATAAGAATAAAGTTATGTAAATGAAATATTATTGATATTATGTTTGAACTAAAAATATTTGAAATATGATATAAAAATACATATTAAAATTGGGATCTGAAAAATAAGTTTTGAAGTATATTTATTGATTTTCATTGTTCCTACATTTATCTTATTGCAGAAGGGATGTTTATTTTAATATGGAAATTTTGTAGCTCAAAAATCAAGTTATTATTAATAAATAACCATTAATTAAAAACTGATTTTGAGATTAATGTTAAGTTTCAACAAACTTTTGAATTAGAATGTTGTTTTCTAAAAATGGTACGTCCACCTTTTTCTTACCAAGTCTCATTTTTGAGAATTCTATAGTTAAATTATAGTGATAGTGCTATTTAATTTAACAAAATTGTTCAAATTCTTGATATTCATTTTTATTTTAAAGTAAGAAGAAATAAATTTCGAAATTAATGTACATTAGTTTCTAAAAATAAGAGAAAATCCCAAACTTTACAATTACATGGTTAAAAATAAATAAATTTTCATAAAAATTGTGCTTTATATGTGAAAAGCAATGCTGCATGAGAATACAATATAGAAATTCTTGGGGCTGCTGTTGTAATATCTTTGAATATATAGCCATACATGGACTTTAAAAGCATCTGTAATTTCTGTAAATATACTGTATTAGAAATTTCAAGATATCCATGTTTTAAATAAAAGTAGTTCATATTATTTATTTGAAAATTATAATGGTAAGCTGTTGGGCAAGTAGAAGTGGACTAGTGTTAATCCTGTAAGGGGTGAATCCTGCAGAAGGGCTCAATCCTATGATGGGTGAATGTGAGCCCATCTGTAATTTAGACTGTGTGGCCTTATAACAGATTTTAAAAACCTCTGCAAGTAGAAACTGAACTATAAAATTTGATATGTTTTGTAATCACAGTTTAGATATGATTACTCAACATCTTTTAACTGACGAGTTATGATGGTAAGTCATTCAGCAAATAGAGGCTGCCATTATCAATTCTATGTAGCAAGGTGATTGAATGTGAGATGCCTTCTGTAATTCATTAGAATGCATTCATGAAGATTGTTTGTATGCAGGATTTGTAGCATTGCATGTTCCCTTATACTATGCCACTGAAATGAAAAGTTTAATTAGGTGTGCATTCATGTCATTTGAAATGTAAATCAATGGAAGCCTGTACTGAGGAATCAAAAATTTTTTTTTAAAAAGTCACTCAAGAATATTATATTATTATTGTTTGTATATTACTTAAAAATGCAACTTCATATCAAGAAGCTTGTTTGTTTCTTAATTTTCAAGAAAAATCAAGTGTTTATATGTTTTTAAAGATCCCTTATGAAGAGGGCAGTTTGCGACAGAAACTTCGAGAAGAAGCCAGGTATTTGAAAAACATTTGAAATTGCAGTTTGATGACTCTAAAATTGACCTACATTTAAGCATATTTAGTATTTTTCATATTTTGATCATTTTTTAGCCATATAATTGAATAAAAATATTAAGTATCCACAGAAGCACTGATTCCAAACTATTGTAATTATGTGTATACCAATGTATTAGAAAGGACAATTTAAAGAATTTCTGTTTGGACAATCATATATTTGGATATTCACACTGAATGGCTTTTTCCACAATTAGAAAAATAATATCATTTGATTTTTCCAAATACAATGCACAGTCTTTTAATGTTAGAAAATTACTAAATGAAAAATTGGCGCAATTACAGATGGGATACCAAGATAATGCTTGTAATATTCTGTGACTCCTGTGACTATTCACTTGATTTGAATATCTGTGGCTTATTTTTATAAGATTGCATATAAGATGTTATTGCATATGTTCTGCTGCTAGCTATAAACCTGCATGTGCTGCTTTGAGTCCATCGCAGTAGTAAAAGAAAAGAAAAGAAAAAAATTTGATGATAATAAAAATATATCTTTAACACAAAAATTAAAATCTAGATGCTTTCTTTATACTTAATATTTTAAATAGAAATGTGAATTTTGAAGTAAAATATTTTTAGTAATTATTCTGGTAAATAACATTAATTAAACATCATCTCCTTGTTGGCTTTCAAAGCAACTCCTTTTTCCTCCTTCCTATTCTATTATTTCCTTTTCTGTTATTCTGATCCTAATATTTTTTAAAAATTTGAAATAAAATTATTTTCAAACATTTTTGAAATCATCAAGCATTTATGGTTTTGTAACTGTAACTAATTTTTAATATGTAAATTCATTGATGCACTCTTTGGCAATATGTATAGTAATAGATTTTCTTGCTGCCATCTTTGTTTCCTTTTTTTCAAAGGCATATAATGGCTTATGATTTACAGAATTAAAATTTAACTTCTAATATGTGAAGTGGTGATTCTTATCTATTTAACAAACTGTTTTAGGATAACAAAAAAATACCTTTTCTTTTTAAGATTTATTCAATATTACCTATTCACATGCCAGATGTATATTATTAAGCTTAAGGGAGAAATTTTGAGTAGGGAAAAAGCCAAGAAACTAATATAATTAGTAACCATAAGTCAGAAAAATGCTGTAAGTTTAGTCAGGAAATTTTTTTTTTCACAATTTCTGTAACCACCCTGTTTTAACATTTTTATCATTTAATTAAAAATTATTTTTCAATTTATGTTCGAAATGCTTTGAAATAAAGAAAAAAATATGTTTTGAAATAAATTATAAAAAAATATTTATTATTCTTATTTCTATTATTGTTCTTCTCAACAACGTTGAATTTTCCAAGAAAAAATGGTTATTTAGCTTTTATATATAAATTTCTCAGAATTAAAAATTAATTATGCATTGCTTTTGTACTTTATTGCTAAATTGTTAAAAATATTGTTTTCTGTTGATAATAAGTTTTAATTGTGATAATTGGTATAAAAGTGTTTTAATTATTTTCTTCCTTCCCATAGAGCTGTTTTCATAGAACGAAAAAATAAGGAATTATTAGATAATGAAGATTTAAAGGTAAACATTATTTTTATTATTTGATTTTTAAAAAAATGTATTTATTATTTTTACAGAAATTGCGTAATATTGTACTGTGCAATATTGTACTGATTTTAAAAATTTGATTCTGTACAACTTTTAGGGTGGTTAGTTCCTCTCTATTATCCTTCTCTCCAAATATCCTACATTTTTTTTTTTTTTAAATTAACAACTCTGTTATATCTGTATTTGCATAAAATGCAGTTAATGAAATTTCTTTTCAATTAATATTTTCAACTGTTTTAAAACTATTGAATTTTAATATTTTTAACCATTACATATTATACCTATTTTATAACAACATCTTCTCACATGGGAGTTTTCCATGGCTGAATGAGAGTATTCTTTCAAGACTATATCTTTCTACCTCATAAAATTTTATATAATTGAAACTTTGACAATGTTGATGGGGAATCTTGCCAAGTTTTTATACATTACATAAATTTTTTAATGTCTTTGGCAAATTCAGTGTGTGTATAATACAGAGAAAAGCAAAAATCATAAAGAAAAAAATAGAATAGTTAACAGACTTATTAACTGGGATTCAATCTGTAAAACAAAGGTATAAAATAAATTGTTTTAAAAATATTTCATGCATCCCAAGTAAGTGCCATCAAAATAAAGAGATATAACAGTATTTCTTGAATTATATATTTTTATCTACTGTTTGCAGCATTATCTCCTGTATTAGTGATTTTGAAAACATTTTTTTTTTCTTACACCAGTGTTTTCCCTCAATTCTGAAATGCATACCATGCTGATTTGGCATTCTTATATGTCCACTTATCCCCCCTACAATACTCCAAACATAGATAGTTTTATTCTAACTATCCGGCGTATATATACAGAGTGATTATAATTAAAGTTTCACTTTCAAATGCTGTAAAAATAAAAAATAACACTTGTCGGAATGAGTTCAAATTTGAACTGAAGATTCTTGAAGGGGAAACGGTATGAAATCAGAAAAAAAGTTCCAAAGTGTATCAATAGATGGCGCTGTAAGCAGCATATTATCCAATTTAAAAGACACACATGTGCATGACACATCGCATTTGGTGAAAAAACGTGGGGTATCATTTGCATGAAGTATCATCATGGCATTCTCAAATTGCATCTGAGCAGCTTGTCATTAGTCCCTCAATGAAGACCACGTTCTGCTTGTGCAGCTCTTTTACAAGAATGACTGGGTGCTAGCAGTTTTAAAGAAATTCCAGTCATTAAAGGGAATGAGAAAAGGCTGTGGTCTGATGTCTGCAGAAAGTGATTAAGAAATTCTAAGAGACAGGTACTTTTGCAGTGAAATCTGGCAGAGGAAGGAAATCGGTTGTTTTGACGTCAGAAGATGTGGCAGCAGGATTAAAGGAAGGGTCGAGCAGTGATGTGCAAGGGCAAGAATTGCCCGATATTTAGACATGCCGGTGAGCATGGTACATAAAATTTTATGCAATATCCTGTACTGCTATCCATACAAAATAACCCATGTTTAGTAGTTGCTTCCTGCTGACCTGCCAGTAATTTTCTCTAGAATTTCTTGCTCGCATGGAAGTGGACAATAATTGGCTATGAAACATGTGGACAGATGAGGCCCATTTCTCTTTCCAAGGCTTTGTCAATACACAAAATTGCAGAATATAGGCAACAGAAAATCCATTCGCAAATGCACCAATACTGTGTGGTGATTGTTGACGGCATCATTTATTGTAGGACCATTATTTGTTGAGGAGGTGGGTCCTGCAGGTCTCATTACCTATACCATCAATGGTAAACGCTGTGAGAGTCTTTTGTGCGACCAGGTCAAGTCATTCCAGCACTTCAACAATATGCATGTCGATAAAATCATTTGCATGCAAGATGGTGCTCCTCCACACATTGCAAAGTCAGTGATGCAAGTGCTCAAGAGACATTTCAGAAATGATAGAATTATCAGCCATCATTTTCCAACAATCTGGCCTGCAAGATCACTGGACATCAATTCTTGTGACTTCTGGCTGGGGGGTTACTAAAAAAATGTTGTGTTCAGTGGCCAGACTGCAAATTTAGCTGAATTGTAGGCACAGATTACACAACACATTTACAATGTGACCCCTGAAGCACTCCGGCCTGTTGTGGAACATGCTGTTTGTCGGTTTGGGGTGGAAAATGGTGGACAGCATATTGAACATGTATTGCACAAGTCTCGCGAAAATCCATTCGCAATTGGATGATGGATATGGATGAATGGATTTTCTGTTGATATAAGGATGGATGTTTCATAATTAACAGGTGTTTTCATTATTGCTTTTTATGCGATTTTTGTCCCAAGGACAATTAAAAACCGATTTTCCCATGCAAAGTGGTACAAACTTGCCATGGTGGATGGGCTTTCCACTAACAGTGCCATAACTGGTGAGTGTCATGGAAGTCACTTTTTCCATCAAAACACTGAAATAATCAAACACATTGAACAGTACAGTTGGCTTAATATGGAACTCATGCCAAAGCTGTCGCAATTTTGGTTCAAGATGTCACTGGTAGCCGAATCCACGTTATGCCTCTTACAGAGCCATCTATTGATACACTTTGGAACTGTTTTTCGGATGATACCATTTCTCCTTTCTTCAAGTATATTCAGTTAAAATTTGGACTCATTCTGATGAATATTTTTTTTTTTACTGCATTTTGAAAGTGGGACTTCAATTATAATCACCTTATACATACATATACAAGCACATACACATACATGGTTAATAATTTAAGTAGATGTAACATAATCATTTTTAAGAAACAATATTAGATTTTTATTTTAATGAATGATTTTTAAATTTAAATATTTAGTAAATATTACATGTATGAAGGTTCTAGTTGAAAAATAGTTAGTTTAAAAATTCACACTGATTTCTCTAATATATATATATATCTTGCAATATCCACATACAGTTTTTCAGTTTAGTGTGAAAAAGGTTCATTTAAAATGAGTGTCATTGATGAATGAAATTTTTCTGGTTTTTTTTTTAAGTTCTAGATTTCTTATATTTGCTGAAATATTTATTCTTATAGTTTAAATTAGTTCATTGCTAAGATTTGTTTGAATTTGCATGTTGCAGTGTAACACATGGAGTAAAATTATAAAAAAAAGGTAACATTATTCAATTTGTAAAAATTCCTATAGAGAACTACTTTTATTTCCATTTTTTAGTATTGAAAATTTCAAGAAAGTCATAAAAATTGCAGATAAGAATTATTTTATTAGCATGGGTAGTCCATTAAGAGTGAAATTAATTATCAAAATATTAAATTGTATCTATAGAAATCGAACAAGTTCACTTCAATTCAATTTAAGATTAATAGATTAAGATGAAGAGTACTATATATTGTAACTAAAATTAAAATTCAATTGTTCTGTATCAAATTGTCAGTAAAATTGGGAGAAAGTCTGAAAGGCATGATTTCATAATTTTATCCAAATTTGATACATTTTGTCTTTTTAAGCACTGGGAATATAATATTGTTAGAAGTATAATTACATTCCCAAAATATTGCATTTTAAATTTTAAATTATTATTATTATTATTATTTTGTAGATCATTTTTAAAAAATACCATTTTAGTAAGAATTTTGTATTCTGTGTGACTACCTGGAAATACCATAATTCATAGAATAGTTTTATCTTTCTACAGCAAATGAAATTTTAGAAAACAAATAAATTTAGGAAATTTTATGTAACCATTCACATGGGGTTGGGACTTGTTTAAAATGCATATTCAAGAGGAAAAATACATCTGACATTACTCTCAGTTTTGGCTGAGGAAATGGATGCTAGCCAACATTTACCATGGAGATGGGTTTGATCTTACTGCAATGTTACATTATAATTGTTGTACTCATTGCAAAGTACTTATGTGATTATTAAATTTCTAAAACCTCCTGGTCTGAGTTAATTTATTAAATATTTGATTAAAAACGTAGCTGCATAATCAAGTATTAATAATTGTTGAAATATTTTAGAAAGCAGTTAATAAAATAGTTGCAAATTTTGATTTAAATTATGAAGAACATCTTTAAAAGCATATTGCATTTTACTGCCAAGAAATGCCATTTTACTGAAATAATTTCAGATGTATTTTTAAACTTTATATGAAAAACAATAATTAATTTTAATTTCTTTTTTTATTTAATACTTTTGTAAGATTTTCATAAATCTCTTCTGTTCAATTCAGATATCTATACATTATGAACATTTTATGATTCATTATAAGATATTTACGTACTTTTGTCTTTTCATTGAAATATGTAATATGCTCTGCCTGCCTCAGATTTGTGTTCCTAATTTAGTATCTAATTTTGTTTTGGTTAGAATCTTATATATGAATAATTTACAGGAAAAAATGAGCAATTAATTTATAACTTTCTTGTTACTGTCATGTTGCTATCATATGATTTTTTAAAATTCTTTTATATAGGAATTATGGATGTTACTTGAAAAAAAAAACCTTTCACCACCTCTCATGAAGGAAGATCATATGATTAGTTACTCAGATTTCAGAAAAGTTGCAGAAAAAGTGATAATAAATTTAAGTAAGTTATGAATTTATTTAAGAAGTTAATAATATAACTACTTTTAATTTTATAAAATAGGTTTTGAAAAATAAAATTGAAAAAAAAAAGAAAAGATTTATATATATATATATATATATATATATGCAACAAAAAGTTTTGCATAGATGTATAATTTATACAAATTTTTAGACGAAAAGTTATTAAATAAAATAATTTAAAATTATTACTTTAAAAATAATTTCGTATAAATATAATCTGTATTTTATTTGCATTTTTAAAAAAATTATGTAGCATAAATTCGTTAAAATAACATTGATACTTAATAAGCAACTGAATCTTGCTCACAAAACTTTTGTGCAAGAACAATCAAGTCCAATAGAAATCTTTGAATTGATAATTAAAATATTTTTAGTATTTGGTTGGATATCTAAGAGCTAAGAAAACACTTTTATATCTTTTTGATATAGTTTTTAAGTAATTTCTTAAGAAATTTAGACCCTATTTTGTTTTTAATTTTTTTGTGTGTTATAAATTTTAGCTACTGCTTTGAGGAAATGTTATGCTTTCAATTTATTATTTGTTATTCTGGCAAAATATATTCTAACAGATTCAAATTTTGTAAATGAGGAGGCATTATAATGTTATCTTTGCTGTAGTAAAGCAAACTAAATCATACTTTCAAACTAGGATTTTTATCCTGATAGAACTTGAATTTTTCCTGTGGGCCAAGATTTTTGACTAAGGATTTTTAAATTTTGTTACAAATATCAATATACTTATGTTGATGATCCATGATGCAATCAATAAATTCGAATTTACCAACTCTAGCAGATAATATGTATCCAGATCTATCTGCATAATTTAGTATAATTCCTTAATTGCTGTGTTTAACAGTTGAATGTAAACTCTCTTTTTAAAATTCTTCTTTCAATTTTATCATTATGTATTCACTAGCTTCAAATATAGTAAATTTGCTTTCATTTACAAATATTTCAGCATTCCAATATTTAAAGAACATTTTTTCCATTTTTTTTTAACAAATGAAATTTGATTAAAAAAATTTTTTTTCTCCTGGCCACCTGCCTATGATATCAGACTAATAGAATTATTCTTTGAAGTGTTTCTGGATTTAAACATCTAAACCATGTTAGCTAAATATTTTTTTTTTTTAATAGTATTTCCTTTTTTTTTTGAAAACAAATTAATAATTTGCAAATTTCTAACAAAGTATGCTTTCTAGTCTATTGAAAGTCTCATTAACTAAATTGGTACTAGATAAAATAATTGTATGTAAGCAAATGATCCTATTTAATATGACAAGCTTTGAATGAAAATATTTCTTAATTATAATCTAAAATTAATGTGAAACATAAAATTTGATGTGTGTCGAAAAACCTTTCACATTTTGAAAAAAAGTAGGGAAAAAAATAAAAGGTTTTTAAATCTAAATAAATCTTACAAAATTTTTGTATATAATTTAATGAATTATATAAAACATATTACATTGATAGAAATAAATTAAAGTTTTTTCCATTCTGCACTCACTTGAAATTTTTAATTATTTCTACTTCATTTCTTGCAATTACAATAAGGAGAATATAATATATGAAAATTTGTGATGTTTTCTTATCCCACTGGGTCGATAACAACATCTAGACCAAGTCCATTAACCCGTGTGTTCTCAAACAATGGAAAAACTGCTCCAGGCCTAACAAATTTTTGTGGGACTCTGTATACATTAAAAATATACTATATGCTTTATTTTAACATTATATTTGAACCTATTCTGTACATATTAATCACAATTTCTAGTTAATTAACCATTACATTTTAAAATTTATATTTAAGAAATAAAAAATGTTTTAGGCTACTTGTGAAACTAGTTTGATGAAATGAACTGTTTTATTTCTCTCCCTTAAAATTCATTGTGTTTTAATTTAATCATCAAATAATTTTTTGAATGTGATTTTATTTTGTATTCAGAAGTTTCTATATTTGCTGCATTTATGCAGTATAGTCCATAGATAATTTTTGCAAAAAAGATATGATGGAAAACACTACTAGTATAAAGTAATACTGCGTTTTGCTTGTAGCCTGATATTTTGTTGAATTATTGTACATTTATTGCAACATATCATAATTGTTGTTATATTTTGTGCTTTAAGTATGTAATCACTTATATTACTTTTCAGATCATATTTCTCTTCTAAAATTTATTCTAAATTATTACAAAACGATAAGCATGGTAGAATTTCTATTCGGCACTTTTTTTCAATTATGTGATGAGGAAAGTTTGGCTGCATCAGACAAGAATTGGTTTGTCCTTTTACGATTTGATTGGACAAGGGTATTTAAGAGAAATCGTAAGTTCAGTATTGCATTAAAGTATTTATGAAAAGTGTTAGTAATTGTTAAAAAATATTATAAATAAAAAATATAATATAAAAATATATTATTAGTAACAAGAAAGAAAATTCTGTTATAACATTAAGATACTTATTTTTAAGGAACATACTAAGTCTATTTATACAACAGTATATCTTATTTAGTTATGCTTATTGCATTTTGAATTTTCATTATTGTGTAAGAAACATTAGTGCCAATACAAGACATTAAATATAGAATATGCATGATATCTTTTTTTTTTTTCATAATATATTTTTAAATGAATAATTTACTAGTTCACTTTCATGTATTGAATAAAGTACCATTTTGTTAATACTATTGATAATTAAAACAAATTCTAAACCAAAAGATATTTTTATTGAAAGAACTTAATAATTTTATTAATGAATATATGTTAATATTTTACAAAACTGCTATATACTTGAAATGTATGCTTTCTTATTTAGGAGTTGGAAAATTACATTTTGGAATTGATTCCTACTCTTCCACAGGTTTTGTTATATTATATTCTTGAGTTATTATTTTTTGAATATTTTTGCAACTGAAAACATTTTGGTTAAGTAAAAAATTTTCTTTTTTTATTTAGCTTGATGGACTTGAATCATCTTTTCATTCCTTTTATGTTTGTACAGCTGTGAGGAAATTTTTCTTTTTCTTGGATCCTTTGAGAACTAATAGAGTTAAAATTCAAGATATTTTAGCTTGCAGTTTTTCTTGATGATCTCTTAGAGGTATAAATAACTTTTTTTTCTGAATTGATTTTTTTCTTCTGTTTAGTAATATTGTTAAATAGAAAAAAACATATTTTCAGAAAAAAAAAATTTAAAAATTGCATTTTCTAAAAATATTTTCTTCTAATATTTTAGCTTCGTGATGAAACATTACCAAAGAATGCTCAAGAAACTAATTGGTTTTCAGCTCCATCAGCTTTGCGTGTATGGACAATATCTAAATTTAGATACTGATCACAATGGAATGTTAAGTAAAGCTGAACTATCCAGGTTCTGATTATTTTAATATTATTCTCTTTATCTATTTAAGTTATGGTGTCACTATCTGAACTTCTCAATTTTGTTATTATTGAATATTACAAGTGTGAGGAAAATTTATTAGTGCTGGAAAAATAAGGTATACCTTTACTGCCGTAAATCAGGAAAAAATAATTTCTGATCATTTGATTTTTTTAATTTTTATAGAATTAATATTTCTTAGTAGTCTATTCTTTAATTGTGGCAATGTCTAAGGTTACTTATTCTTGTATTCACTGTATAAAGATTATATTGCAAAACATAGATTTCCTGTAAATCATAAAATGTATCATTTATTTATTTTAATACTTGTGTGTAAAATTTATTACATGTATTTACTTGATTTGTTGCTTGAATTATCTATTTTGTTTCTTCTTAAATATCAATAATCTATGACTTCATTCTTCTGATGAATATTCTCATTATTTACCCATCTTAGAGTAGCAAGTATTGGTTTATTCAACAAACAAGTAGCAAAAGTTTCCTTAATTATGCTTATTGCTGAAATATAACCATGGAAGTATAATTGAAGATTCATTTATTCTGCTTTTTAAAACTTAATGCCATACTGAATGTGTACTATTTTCTCATTTATTGGTCTTATTTTTTCATAATTACTATTAATATAAGAAATTGTGATTGCAACAAAATTTTTTTCAATCCTCGTCATGTCCTCTAAAGCTTCATTTTAATTTTTCTACATTATTTATTCTAACACAAAATGTTTATAATTTATGATTATACATATATGATATTATTTTTATTTTAAAGAAATAGTATTCTTAATAAATTTTTCAAAAAGTGTTTAGCATAAAATTTTTAAAAAGATATTTTTACTTGTACATACTACTAAAAATTCCACTAAATTTAACTATAATTGTTTTTTTTATGCATATGTGAATACAAAGAACAAGTGAAAAGTACACAAATATTACAGAACAATTAAAAAGAAAAAAATTAAAATTATTTTTCATTAAATTTTCTATGATTACTAAAATATATAGGGTCCCGACAGAACCGGGAAATTAGGGAAAAACCGGGAATTTCATCGGTCTGAAAAAATCAGGGAAATTTGTAAAAATATCCATTGCAATCAGCGATTTTATTATCTCTACAGAAGCGATCAAGCACACAATAAACGATTTTGTAGCCAAGCATGCTTGGCAACTCGGATTGTTACTCATATTATGACAACCTACGTCTGGTGTTTTTATGACGGACTGTCTTGTTATAGACACGTCTAAAAAATAAAGTAAATCATAATTTAATTTTTAGATGTGTCTTTGGCTAGTGTGTGCATTTGTTTTACTTGGGCTATTTATACTCACAGTATTTGCTTAAGTCAATTTAAAGAAGTAAGGATTTTAATGCTTTTAAATACTTTATTAATTGTTAATATTTTAATTATTAATTTATCATGTGCCAAGCTTAAATTCATTCCTTGAGCCTAATTTCACAATCCTTTCACATCTACATTGAGTGGTATTTATGACTTATGTATTTAATTACTGAAAATTAAGTCTAATGAATTATTATTTTTATTTAATCAAGTATGTTTTAGCATTTGCATTGAATGCATATTTTGATTTGTTATTTGGGGTGTTTAATTACAAATTCTGTTCTTAAATTGAGCTTCTATTATATGTGTGTTACTAATTTTTCTTAAATTGAGCTTCTATTATATGTACTAGAGGAAAAAAAAAGCAAAATTCAATGGTACAATGTTGCCTATAAAAAACACATTTTGGGAAAATTGCTGTTTGCTATTTTGTGACATTTTTTTTTTTTTTTTTTTGTGAGTTCCTTAAAAAAAAGATAATTCTTAAAATAAATCATTTAAATCTCTTGTAATAATCTTAATAGAGTTTAAATGAAATAATTGAACTGTTTATTTATTAAGAGTGGTCATGTTGTAATAATTCAGGGGATTTTAGGAGGATACTGTAATATACTATTTTAATAGATTTTTTCGGATGTTTATTCTATTTTTTTAAAAATTAAATTTTATAATATATTATTTTTGTATTGAATAACTGGTAAAAGTATTTTTAATAATGTATATTGTACACACACAGTCGTTCTGAGTAGAGAGAAATCTCTGGAAACTCATATAATTTGTTGTCATAAGTCAGAGAAATGTTGTAAGTGAAAAGCCAGGGAAATTTTTTCAGTTTCTGTAGCCACCTTGATAGATAAAAATATTATAAAAGTTTAATCTTTATACATTTTGGTTAGAAAAATTCATATTCAATTATTTGAAAAATTAAATTAAATAGTCATCTAAATCTTCAAGATTTGATTATTAAAAATGATAGTCTAAGTGTATTGTATATATTTTTACTGTTGATGAATAAAGGCAAAAGGATACTTTTTCCAAAAAAACTCCCATTGGGAAAGGTAACACTCTTATTGTAGAATTTGGGAATTTAATACAAAAATTCAACACTGAAGAAAATATCAGTCTGTATCTAGTTCTTCTTGAGATAAGCTTGCCATATAGCATTACCAGAAAAACGATAGATCTCACAACTTTTGGGAATACTTCTCTTTGAAATAAATCAGTTAACTGTTTTTAATCCAAAAGAAAAAATTGACAATTACAACTACATAAAAAGAATTATTACTAAGGAGATTTAAACTGACTCCTTAAAAATTCCATCTGTTGTTTGCTATACATATGAAAACTCACGACAAAAAAAGATGTTCTTTCGCATGTCTGAAGTTAAAAAGGATGGAAGCATGCGATTTAGAGATATAGTGAAATTTAATGTTGTTTTTCATCAGCATACTGGAAAATGTCTTTACTTACTTATAATGTTTTATAAAACTTATAATGTTTTTATAAAGATTGGTAATTGCCAATCAATACAGTAACATGAGTGATTGAACTGCTTGTCTACTATATCAGATGATGGAGGAAAACCTGGTTTTACTCAGACAATCTAAAGGATCAGATAGATCTGGTTTGAAGTTGCACAGATCTAGAAAGTTAAGTTATTCAAAGGAAAAAAGATCGAGTATAAAGAGAAAATCAAATCTTAAAGACGCATTCAAAAACATTCTAGGAACTAGAGGGATCCATGTAAAACTAAATTAAGAAACCGTATTCCTAATGTAATTGCTACCTCTGCTAATATGATGAAATGTTTTTACGATACTGTTTAATGTTTCTCTTGTATGCTTTATGTCCCCTATACCTGTTTTATATTGTTTTTTTTTCTTTATCTTTGGATTTTTTGACGTGTGTTTATAAGTCCCTTGAGGTTAGTGATTTTCTGGTTGATTGGATGTGTAGAATTTATTAGAATGGATAATTGGCTACAAGAGAGTTGTATCATGTTGTTTGTTAGATATGATTATTTTATAACCCCATCTTTAATACCAAATTTATTTTAATGATCCCGAGAAATATACTGCCAGAGTCAGTCTGATGCCAAATGTCCAACACAGGATTGCTAGTCCAATACCACCGATGTAGATCTATTGAATGGGACTTCAAGCTACAATCAGTATATAAAGATTCGAACTAAGAAGCTGCAGAACTTGGAGAGGCAAACTTTGAGAAAACTGTGATAGTCTTATGATGGTTATAATGTTATTTTGTATATAATATGGATTAAAAGTGATGCAAAAGAACATTATATTCTTTTTAAATACCCTAGATGCCATCAAACTTTACAAGACCAGTAATTCTCAAACATATAAGCCCCACTACCCTCTTTTTCATAAAAAAAAAAAAAAAAAAAATTTGGTCACATCCTTAGAAATCTGAAGCAAACAAAATTTTATTAAGAAGACAAATTAGAAGCAAACAAAATTTTTGTAGTTTTTTTTTTTTTTTTGTATCAATATATTTGTCCACATCTTATAATATAGTAATTAAAAATGTTGTAAATAAACACTTGAAGCTTTAAAGTATAAAATTATTTATTAAAATCAACCGTAGTAACAACTTTTAACTGCTTGTCACAGAGATAAAAAAAGGAACCTAAATTAGATTTCATATGTTTTGTTATGATTGTTATGCTTTATAAATGTGAATTTTGTATATAATATAGATTAAAAGTGATGCAAAAGAACATTATATTCTACACGTATTTGTTCACCTGACAGTAGTTAGTTGTTAAGACCAGTCGGCAAACTTGGCCGCCTCTCTTGTATAAATTTTTATTTTGTGTATTTACATGGAATAGGTTACAAGTGAATCATGCATGGATAGTTTGACTGAATAAGAAAATTCAGTCAAACTATCCATGTCCTTCCTTTATGCTTTCACTACCTCCTTATATTACATGCTCCAAATGGTCTTGAGGCTATTATCATTTTTGAATATTCCATTGCCTTTTACAGGTTGGTATCTCCCACTATGAAAGCCAGTGGTACAGACGTTCTTTAAATAAATGCCAGGCTATTTTTTACTAGAAGCAATATAATTCTGAAAATAATGTATTATTTTTAAGGATTCTTAATAAGCTATCAAATGTTTGATTGTGAAACTAATTAAACAAGTATGTTCAATTATTCAAAAATGCAGTTTTTCTGGACTGTTAATTTATATCAGAAATGTTCTTTGACATTACTTGAAAAAGCCTGAAGTATCTAAGTCTTCCTTGGCTATACCTTCTAGAAACTTATTCTGTTCTTAGAAATGCATTCATATGAATTACAGAAGGGCAGCTCACATTCAACTATCTTGCTACATAGAATTGTTAATGACCTGCTTTTATTTGCTGAATGGCTAATGTAATTCTTCAGTTAAAGGATCTTGAGTAATTAAATTATAAATAATTAAGTATAATTAAATGTCGAATAAAACATGTCTGTCTCGAAATTTTGCTGTTTAGTTTTCTACTTTTAAAGCCTGTTTTTAGGTTACATTTTCATTAATGAACTAATTTGCATAACATTATCTGAGATTACATTTTACATAAACTGTATATGTTTTATGAAAATTTATTCATCTTTGTCTATGTAATCGCAAATTTTCTGATTTTTTTCTTAATTTTTACAATCACTATTTTAAGGTAATGGGCCAACAAAGTGCTTAAAACTTTCATAAAATTTAAAATATATTAGAACTTTAGAATTTTGACTTTATCTTAAAATTCTTTTTAATATTATTAATATTTTTCATATTTATAGTCTTATTTACTTCAGTGACATTATTTTATGCAGTTATTATATTTATGAAGTATTTATTATTATTTTATTTAAGATATGGGACTGGAACTCTGACATCTGCTTTTATTGAGAGAGTTTTCCAAGAGTGTTTAACTTATGACAAAGAAATGGTAAAAACATTTTTCCGATGAAAATAATTTTAAATATTTTATATTAAACTTTTAAGTAATCTAAATATTATTTGCAGGATTATAAAACATATTTAGATTTTGTCTTAGCAATGGAGAATAGAAGAGAGCCTCAAGCTTTACAATACTTTTTTAGGCTTTTAGATATTGAACAGAAGAACTATCTCAGTGTTTTTGACTTGAATTATTTTTTTAGAGTAAGTAAAATCATTAATTTATATAGCCATTCATTAATCCACATTGTCTGTTTATAAAAAATATTAAACATCTTAATGAGGAATATTTTGTTTGAGAGCAAATTTTCATATTTTATTTATTGACTTATGCTTAGAACATATATCAACATTTAAAAATTTTATTGATCAAAATATTAAAGGTTTTGTTGGATCCGATTTGGAATGTAAATAAAATTAATAAAAAAATTTGATATCAAATCTGCTAGTCTTGAAAATGCTAGTCCATATTCTAGATTATTAGTCAAAATATAGCACTTTTATTTTTGCATTTCTGATTTTCAACTAACAGAAATGGTTAAATAGTCCACAATATGGAAATGTGTTGTAATATCAGAGTAAGTGTTTTTTCAAAAGTATTAGCAAAGCATATTTTATTAATTATATGGATTCAAAATGGAAAACAATAGCTATGGTTTAAAAATTATTCATTTATTTCGGTAGTTAATCGTTGTATAGCACAGTCATTGATTTCATAAAATATTCTGCATTGTGCAAATTCATATCATTAAATAAATATCAAGTTCCAGATTGTGAAGTGAAAATAATATTTTTCACAAAAGAAATATATTTAATAAATCAATAATTTATTAAAAGCTATTTTTTTTTTGTTCTAAGTATCTTTAAAAAAATATTAGATTTCTAGCAGGTATTTATAAATTAATTCGCACACCAAAAAGTATTCTGTAAAAACAGATAATTCACATCTAAAACTTTTTTAATTAATGTAATTCTTTAAATATATTCAGTACTCCTGGAGCAAAATAAATTAAAAACTCTGTGCTCAAATCTAGAACTATATATACATTCAAATGAAAAATATTAAATAAAATGTTCTCTTAATGTTAATTTTCTGGGAGTTCTTCAATTTTTGAACTATGCACCATGCTGTTGGAATCTGTATTGTTTTATATATTTAAAAATTAAATATATATATATTAAAAAGGCAATTAATTCATTCTTTATAATAATTTCTATAAAAAGTATTGGTGAATTTATACATACATACAGTGGATAAAAAAGTATTGGCAGTTGCCTATAAATGATCATATTTACTAACAAAGTATGTTTACAAATTTTATTTTAACATAGCGATTACAGAAGGAGAAAAGACAAACAAATATAATGAAATTTTCATTTCATTTCATCGGAAAAAATAACTGTGTTCCAAAACTCTTCAGATAAATTAACTTGGGATTTTGCGAAATCTAACCTCTTTTTCCTATTTATTTCCAAGATGAATGGTTTCTTTCTAGCTGCCCTTCCATAATAACTTCTCTCGTGTAAAACATTCCGTACAGTCTGTACGCAGTAAGTATTTTTGCGAAGTGAAAGCAACATCTCTAGCTAACTGGGGTGCACTTATTTTAGGTTTTTCTTAACCTTGTTAATAATGACACGTTCTTATCTTGTAGAAAATATTTGAGGTCGTCCACTTCTAGTCTTATTTTCCGTTGATCCTGTTTCCTTGAACTTTTTACTACACTTCTGACAGTAAATAAACTTATATTGAACTGCACTCCTATAGCACGATAAGTTAAACCTTCATTTCTGAGCCTAATAATCGTGTTTTTAACACTAACGTCCAACTCCTTCATTTTCGAAGTCATTTTACTGCAGTAATCGCAAAATAATGCATAGACACTTTTGGAGTAGTTTTGCAGACTTTATACCGGTAGAGTTTCTTATCAGTCAAAACACGTGACTTCAATGCAACAAAATTTGCATATCAGTTAAAACTTTGCCAATACTTTTTTAACATGCAAATTTTCGTTTTTGAAAGAAAAAATCGTAGAAAATGCAAATTAAAATAAAATTTTTACTACTTTTATATATCTAAGATGTCTTGTATTTAATTACGACAGCTAAAAGTGCGTAACATTTTATTTATTTGTTAATATGAATAAATTAAGGCAATTGCCAATACTTTTTTACTCACTTTATATGCACAATTTAAAATTTATGATCCTTTATAAATTTTGAGAATTTTTTAAATATTTCATTGAATTCCATTTTTGTTTGTATATCACTGAAAAGTAATAAATATGGATTTATCTGATCTAATTAGTTATATAAATGACTGTCAGTAGAAAAGATATCCAATCAGTAGAACAGAACTGTCCGTATAAGTACTCTACTTTAAACAGTAAGAATTTAGATGTATCTTGTTTCAAATTCGTTTAATAAATTTCATAAAACATTTTTAAGTACTTTTAACTATCCTTTCAATATGTTGTTTAATATAAGACATTTTACATTTCAGTAAAAAGAAAAATATCTATAGTATAGTCTTTGAACAAATTTAAAGCTTAAAAGACTTGCTAAGTCAGTTAAAACAGTACACCCATATCATAGAATTAGAGAATAGCCCATGTTTATTGTTCTGAAAATATTAAAATACAACACTTCAATGTTTAATGTAATTAATACATTTATTTAATAGATTTACGAAACAAATATGTTGCTTAACAATCCATGATGGTGATTATATGTTTCTAAAAGTTTCTTTTGATGTATTCTTTTTCATAAAAAACGTTCTAAATTAGAGAGTTGATTAGTTTGCATTTCTTGAAGTTTAAATCATAATTTTTAAATTATATAATTTTCATTAAAACATTTTGTGAATATTTTCTAGGCTATTCAGCAACAAATGAAAGCACATGGTCAAGAGCCTGTTCAGTTTGAAGATGTCAAAGATGAGATTTTGATATGATAAAACCTTCTGATCCTTTTAAAGTTACTCTTTCAGATTTAATACAATGGTTTGTATCTGACTATAATTCTGTTACTTATAATATGATTTAGTTATGCCACAAATTTTGTAATTAAAAATCCTAACTTTATATTTTGGATAATGATAAAAAGTATCTTTTTCTTATTAACACATTTTAATAATTGAGTAAAACCATCAATAAAAAGTTTTTAATATAATCAGATCCTGGTATAGTCTCATCCCTAGACAATGAACAAAAGTGACTTAATATTTAATAATGGAATTTGACTAGTGAATATGCATAACAAAAATGCAACATTCAAATATATATGTAGAATGAATTTTAGAAACTACTATTAATAGAACATTCATACTAAACTTATCAAAGAATGTTTTCATTTATTATAGGCATTTATAAAGCTTAATACAGTGTTATTTAAAGGATATAGTTATAAATTAAAAAAAAAAATAGATAAATTGTTTCACTGCAAGTTTCAACATTTTGAAGCATATAAAGTTGCAGCACTGTTAGAAAAGTTTTCTTTGATTGTCTCACTTTTGTGAGAGACCTTATGATATTTTTCATTCTTTGTGTTAAGTATAGTTTTTCACTTTAAGAAGCTTGTTTCCTTTTCCTATGAAAATGAAATAATAAAAATATACAAAATAATTAACTAAATTAAAATAATGCACAAATAAAAATTTTCTAATTTAGTGTTATACAATCCTTCCTATCTTGATTTTATGTCCTTCCAAATTTTCTACCGAATCATGATGTGTTAATATTTTTCAAGCAGTGTAGGTTCAACTGGAATTTCATTTTATAATATTTTCAGTAATAAGAAGAAGAGTAGAAGTATAAATCTTCAAAACAACCATTTAATAGGTTTCGTAAAAACAGTGTTAATTATTCTGTAGGATTATTTGTAAACTTAATATCTAATATTTGTAAGTTTAATATCTAACCTTGGAACTTTAAGTGATGTTTGTATAAATACTTATTCTTAAATATCATAATATTAAGAGTATAAAAACTCTTCATTTTTAAATTAAAAATGCAATTTATACTGTTATCAAACTCTTGGTTTATATATTATATTGAGTGGGTATGATAAGAATTTTCTAGAGATAATTCAACAATGTATTGAAGGTTTGTTAGAGTTATACAAAATATTTGATACAAATGATTTTAAGAATACTTAGCTAAGTTTCTTATATATAACTTTATCACAGAAAAATAAATTTGATTTTCATAATGCTAAATTTATTTTAATGATTGCTTGTATGTTTATTGCAATGGGATTTTTAGATATTATTATTGATCATTATTTTCTTATAAAATATTTATTATTGCTTAGTTAGATTTGAAATGGATGCATATACATGAGATAAGTTGTTTCAATTTTTTGGGATTTAATTAATATCATTATGCATTATATTGAGAAGTGATAACAGTAAAGTGTCATCTTTTCAGTGGCCAAGGTGATACCGTAGTCAGTATTTTGATTGACTTAAATGGATTTTGGACATATGAAAATAGAGAAGTTCTTGTTGCAGATAATAATGATGAATGTGAAGTTTAAGTTCTAATGTTTTGTGTAATTATAATAATTGAAAAATATTTCAAGTTGTGTTTCAATGTATATGTTTATGTGAATTTAAATTATGTATTTCCTTTTTTGTACTTAGGATAATATGCTAATATTTACATTAAATAAATGTAATTTTACATATAACATGAATTAATGTAAATATTGGGTATACAATAAGTTTGCATTGATTTTTGGCTTTAAAAGAGTTGTGTTTATTTGAAAGATAAAGACTTCTTCTTCATTGGCACAACATACCCATGGAGGGCCTGCATACTGGTAGATTTTGAGCCAGGAGATGCTTTCTTTTTTACTGAGTAGGGATGTCAGTCCTACACCCAACGATCTACAGTAATATTAGACCAGGACTTAATGGCTTAAATTGGATTCCAAACCACTTCAAACATCCAGGAGTACCAATTCTTCCCACACTTTTTGAGGAATTAGGAGATTTCCCAAAAGTAATTTTTTTGTTCTGAATCGAATCGATTATTGAGGAAAATCATCATAACTGAACTGCTTTCTAAAAAGGCAGCTTAGCTTCGATCAAATGAAATAGTAATTAAGGGTATAACAGTCAAATGCTCCTAGTTTCCTTTATTCACAGTGCAATATGAGATCTGGTAGTTTTGCTATGTCGTTTCACATATTTTGAAAATTTCTCCCCCAATACCTAGCTCAAATTTATTATTTATTGTTAATAATTTTTAGCATTGATATTTTCAGGAGTGGTTTCAGGAGCGTATAATTCACAATACCTTTCTGATCCCACTAGATACAGAGCCTTACCTTACTACCATGAATTTTGATGTGGTATTAGTTAATCTAGAAATATCCATGATTTTAATTATTTAACATTATTGTAAAGATTTCATTTTTAATCTTCAGTAACAATTCAATTGAAAAACAATATTTTTTTGAGCCTTTGAAGGAGCAATTCATGTATGGTTAATTGCTTTGCAATGTTTTCCTCTAAGCAGTGATGTAACAATAGAGTGGCAAATTGCCATGTGCCGGCCTAAGCGGAAAGGCTATGAGTACAGGAATGGCCTGATATTTATTATTACAAAATAAAATAAAAATTTATTAATTCTGTAGTTAGCAGATTTAAGTTACTAAAGTCATAAATAAAAAAATGTGTATCAAAATTTTGAACGTATTCATTTGTATGAAAAATATATCACATCTGGTAGTAATAGTGATAGAAATAATTATGCACTTATAATACCAATGCTAAGGACTTCCCTGATTTCTGGTTGTGAATAGGTACTTATTAAATAAAAAATGGAAATTTTCGCTATCAATCATGTGCCAATGGGACGTTTTTAAATTCCCTTGTTAAGGCTCTGATTCTTTAGGTACTTACAAATTTAAAAGTGAGAATCCCCTCTGGTAAGTTGGAGACCTCCAGAAAGCAATGTCTCTTGTTTTGCGGATTCTCCCTTTAAGCGTTACTATTATCTTACTTTTTGTTTCATCAGATCTGCTATCAGTCTTGTTAATTAGTTGGTTGTGGATGTTAGATAATAACATGTCTAGTAATAGAAAGTATCTTAGTGGGAGTAAAACATGAAAATGAAAGACGGAGTGTGAAGAAAAAAATAAGTTACCAGAAACAAATCAATACTTTATGAATGAGGAAGAAACAAACAAACAAACAGTGTGGCAGAAATAAAGCAATTAACCAAACCAAAAGTAATAGTATTACAGTTCTTGACAACACTGATCCAGAGCCACCATGGCCCTGTACTAGTGATACACATAATCAAAACCAAAATGAAGTGACTGAAATTGACTGGGAAAAAATTACATCTTCGACATACATTACTGATAAGGGTCATTTTAAAATACTAAATGTACAAGTGAACGGAAATGGGCCTGCAAACGAAAAGACCCTTTTTTTAAAAGACAGTGCAAATAGATGTTTCTTGGAAAAATATTATATTGTTTCTAAGTCTGTTGTAAAACTAGAACGTACATGGCTTTGTTATTCTCTATTGCTTCAGAAAACATATTGTGAACCATGTTGGTTATTTACAAATGTAATTTACAATGTAAACTTATCTGTATATCCAATATATGAATGAAGAGTCAGTAAAAAAATTAGAATTTTTATGTTAGGGCTTTTCAATATATTAAAACTATAAATACAAAAATAAATTAGATGTTAAATGATGGCAAATTACTAAAAATAGGTATTTTTATAAGAGGAAAACATATAAGTTTGGTTTGGTTTGTCGCTCTGCGGTTATCATGTGCACACTTTAAGCTAAACAGACCGGTACCTACAGTTTAAAGTGGATTCGAACCACTACAAACATCCATTGCACCGCTGGAACTCGAACTCGAACCCGAAAGATGTGGTACAGAGCGCTAGCCACTCGGCCATTCAGACCCGAAAACACCTAAGAGAAAGTTTGACTTTAAAAGGCAAAGGCTTTATGAAGACAAAATAAAATAATGTCCATTTAGTAATATTATTTTTAATAATACTATAAAAATATGTATCTACGGCATATTTTTGTTTTCTATTTTAAATAAAAATGTTTTGAGAAATTATGCTAAACTAAGAAAGTTTTAAAAAAGATTTGGAATCAAGAGATCATCATTTTATATAAAATCATTTAATTGAAATCGAGAGAAAAAAGGAGCTTTTAAACAATCGACATGTGTTATTTATATACCGATTTTTTTTTTTTTTTTTAAGTATTGCTTTGCTTTTAACCCTATGCTGTGAATATTTTGTAAATTGCATAGGGATCTTTTATATTGTTGCTAGTATCGAGTTCTACCGTAATAATAACACCAAATGTAATTTTCTATTTAAATCATCATATATAACTTATTAGGTTTTAACTTTTTTTGTTATGTTTTGTATTATTATTAACATTATTTAAGTATAATTTATTAATATTGTATGTTAAGAATCCTAATAAATAATATATTATATTCATTACTGAAAGTTTTATTTAATAGTAAAAGATATTTATGAAAAATGATGTAAAGAAGGATCTATAGTTATTTTATCATGTTTGATGATTATTTTATCAACAAATTTATTATTTGTTTACTGAGGTGTTTTTTTTTAGATAATAAATCATTTATTATTTTTAAAATGGGTTGAGTGTGAATTTCAAAGTTGTGGAACAAGAGCACTTTGTGGAAAAATACTTCTTAAAAACTGTTAGCTAACTAAAAATAAATAATTGTTAAAAGGACTTCCATGGCTATTTTAGAATATCATAAAGATGGTTCAATACTGTGTTTATTATTATTATTATTAATTGCATTTTCTCATGAATTCTCCATTCATTTTAAAATAAACCATGAATGAAATTTTTATATAATATTTCAAAAATTTTCCTAGTTAATATTTCTGTGTTATTATTTAAGTGTAGTAACTCATTTTATTTTGCCATGGATATTTTGTGCACTTGTTTAAAAAAAAAGCTACACAACCTTGGTAGTTATCTATCATATTGTACCTTTTTTTTTTTCTTTTTCCTACATACACATTATAGCGAGGGCCACCTGCACAATTTTACCTGACGGTTTAAACGTTTTTTACTATAAAAATGTTTTTGACTTTTTACTGCATGGTGGGTCTTATGAAGCCGAAACTGGAAAGGTATAAACAAAGTAAAAAGAAAAAAAGATGATTAAAGATGGTTAAAACAAATCCATCAACTGAATGGCTTTTCTTCTAATCCCAATTTTTTTGATCATCTTTAAGTTGTTTTTCAATTTTTTTTTTACTAGATCCCAGCACATCAGGAAATGCTTCATACAGTCTTGAGAGTATAACTTTTGAGTGCCACAAAATTTTCAAATAAATTTGTTGCAGTTCGAAGGGAAATCGAAATACATGTAGTTTAGTTTATCAGTTTTCGAGGAAGCACTTTTCCGTTCGGCCATATATCGGGGTTTGGCCACGTACCAAGGGATTTAGCACTTTTGAAAAGACTGGATGCATGCTTGTAAGTTGAGATAATGGGGTTTGTTTTTGAGTTCAAACTACAACATTCTTAGATAAACGAATGTTCACTCTTATGCTTCAAATTTGGACGTGCCTGAAGAGAGCATTTATTTTGTGAGTTATGTTGGAGAGTTATGTCTCTTAAATTAGCTTCCCTTACATTTGAAATAAATCGTGTTTTAAAAATTCTTATTTAAAATATTTAATTCATAACATTATTCACCCTTAGTATGCCTC
Source organism: Caerostris extrusa (assembly GCA_021605095.1). Lineage (NCBI taxonomy): Eukaryota > Metazoa > Arthropoda > Arachnida > Araneae > Araneidae > Caerostris > Caerostris extrusa. The sequence continues at coordinate 20,270 of BPLR01011122.1, read as the reverse complement.
CTGAAACATAAACCTCTTATGGAATCATATTAATCAGTTTGGCTGTCGAATATTTAAAAAAATTTTTCTTTTCGATCTCAAGAAGATGTTCTACATCAACGCCGTGTTTATTATTTGTATTATTTTTTAGGGGGAAAATATAAATATATGTGCAGTTACGTGCTAAATTATCATTAAATTATTTGAGATAAATATTACATTTAAATTAAACATAAAAGTAGTCACATAGTATTAATATCTTATCCAAGAACAAAAATCACTACCTGTATAAATATTACAGGGATTGGCAGGTGGATTACTATAATTCTTACATTTCGAAAAACTTTTGTCATATTTATCTTTTGACTGATTAGGTTTGTAGTTTTTGATTAAATATGAAAGAAAGTATTATTTACTTATAGAAAGATAGTATTATTTACTTATTTATTAGGCCGAATTTTGTCAGTAGAATAATAAGTTTTTATTTTTAATTAACTATAATTCATCATTTTTTTTACAAAACATTTATCCCTAAAGTAATGGAAAAGGCATGCTGAAATTTGAACATCATTTTGTTTGCCCAACTTCCGCCGTTAAATAGAATATAAAATTAAAACAATGTTAATATTTGATTAATTAAAAATGTATAATTCTATTTAGAAATTAAGCCACTGACTGTTTTGTGTAAAAAAAAAAAAAAAAATGTTAGTATAATTTTATGTTAAATTTGATTGTAATTCAACTATCATTAAAAATAATATGGCTTGTTTGAAACCATTTTATTTTAATCGTGGTCTAACAGTAAATAATTTGGAACTTTTTGGGAATAACTTTTGGGCATACTTAATGAAGAGTAAAAAAAACTTTGTTTGCAAATAGGTTGCAAAATAAAATAAAATAAACTTAACTAATCCTTTATATACACTTACAAGAGTTAATAGATTTTTAATGTAATTTTTATTGTATTTTTTATTATTACCTATCCATTTTTTACCACTTACATTTTTAGTAAAATGTTTCTACCATCTTTGAATACTCTGAGATTTAATATAATGCTTATGAAAATTACTTTTTCTAAAATTGTGGAAGATAATAATAGGGATTATTATTTTTTTCCTTGTTGAAACATTTCTTAAGACAAAAATATTCGATTACTTACTTTTATTTGATAGAAAGACAAGATAGATAGATAGGTAATGAAAATAATATAAAGGCTTGTATTATCTACCTGGTTCTGTTAAGAGTATTTTAAATTTTGGTTTTGCAGTCAGAAAGAAGTGTATTGAATTATGAAATAATTAATTTTATTATTTTGTAAAAAAAGACTTAACATTATTTATTCATCTATTTTGTAGATTCACTATAATTACATGAAAATATTTATAACTAGTATTCTTAGAATAATGTTTGTTTATCATATGAAGCTATACTACTGTGTCCAAAAAAAGTAAGACCAATTTTCAATTTAAAATTCCCGGGGCTTATGGAATTTCAAATTTTTTTCTTTTAGGTGTTGGCACTGTCCTTGACATCTGCGTGAAATTTGACGTCAAAATATTCATTAGTGTTTGAGTTACGCTTGACTTTGTGAGACGCTAAAACTGATTCTGGTGATTTTGAAATATCTGCATTAAGTGAGCAAAGAACTTGCATTCAATTTTGTTTGCGGAAACGTATAGAATGTTGCAGAAGGCATTCGGTGAACATTCCTATATCGGAAAGAAATGTTTAGAAGTGGTATAAACAGTTCAAAGAAGGCAGAGAACGCGTTGAAGACGAAGAGCCCCTCTGGTCGACCATCAACCTCAACCGACGAAGCTCACGTCCAAAAAGTAAAGATTTGGTGCTTGCAAACCGTCGCTTTACAAATAGAGACCTTGCTGATGATGTTGGAATTTCAAAGGATCGGTTAATTTCATTTTGGGCCTACGCGTCAAATCTCGATTGGTACTGAAAACACTAAATGCGCCAGCTCACACTGCATTGATGCTTCGTGACTTTTTCGCCAAATAAAATCCATATCGTTCCACCACCACCGTATTCACATTGTGCGATTTTTGGCTATTCCATAAATTTAAAAGACCACTCCGGGGACACCGTTTTGAGTTGATTGAAGAGATTCAACGTGAATTGCCGCGCCCTTTGAAAGCCATGCTTTTGAGCATTGGGAAAAATTTGGCATAAGTGCATTGTGTCCGGAGGGGGATTACTTTGAAGGCGATGAAATAAATTTGGACGAATGAATAAGGAGTTTTTTTTTTTTAATTGGTCTTACTTTTTGGGCACAGTAGTATGTCTGACTCATGGCTCAGTGCAAATGGACCACATCTAGCATGTATGAGGGTTCAAATTCTAACCGGCTGACGGCGTTCATTGCAATTACTGTTTTCAATAATAAAATGCATCATTGTCTGTCGTAAAAAATTTTCGGATGGGACTTCCAGTTTTTGTAAACTTAAAAATGAAACATGATGTTGATATTGATATCGCCACTTATTTGTTTTGCTTGCTGAAAATTAAAGATTCAGAGATAATTATTAAATCGGAGAGCATTGTTACTCAGTATGATATAATATGAGTTATGGTGATGCTCCGTGGCTGCGCAGCAGCCGTTAGCTTCTATCTATTGTTACTTAGTGGAATCTGATTAAAATTATGAAGCAGCGTGAAGTAACATTCTAGTGAACTCGCAAAGTTAATGCTGTAGATTCTCACAATTCCACACAGGAATGCCGAGTGTAAAAAAGTCTTGTTATCAAATTATCTTATTTAGTCTTGTTGCCAAATCAAGGGGCTAAATCTACATTTAATATAAGTTCTTAAATTGTTTAATCAAATAATACTTAAATAATTGTTAATTATAATGATTATAATGATTATTATTAATTACTTAAATAATTGTTAATCATTTAAGTAATCAAAAATAATTTAATTTACCAAAACAAGCCTTTGCGGCAATTAAAATGGACTAAAACTTGAACTTTCTTAAAAGCATTATTTATAATATTAAGTGGAATTTGAAAAAAAAATTATATTCATTTATAACAGCATAATTTTTTTTGTTTAGAACAATTAATGTCTTATGATTTGTTAAAATTATATTTGAAGTAATATTTTGGCAGTTTATTTTGTTTAAATGTTTGCTAAAATATATATTATTAGATATATATAATTATACAATTTTTATATTTATGCTACAACATAATATTTTGGTATTCATGCAAAGAGCACTAATTAGTTATTGTACTGTTTTAAAGCGTTGAACAACTATCGTAACCTTTATTGTTTAACTTGTCTCGCAAACAGTAGTTTTAATACATTGAAGTGACAAAAGTCATGGGATACCTCTTAATATCGTGTCGGCCCTCCTTTCGCCCGGCGAAGTGCAGCAACTCGACGTGGCATGGACTCAACAAGTCGTTGGAAGTCTTCTGCAGGAATATTGAGCCATGCTGTCTCGATAGACGTCCATAATTGAGAAAGCGTTGATGGTGCAGGATTTTGGGCACGAACAGACCTCTCGATGATGTCCCATAAATGCTCGATGGCATTCATGTCGGGCGATCTAGGTGGCCAGATCATTCGTTGGAATTGTCCAGAATGTTCTTCAAACCAGTCGCGAACAGTTGTGGCCCGGTGACATGGCGCATTGTCATCCATAAAAATCCCATCGTTGTTTGGGTACATGAAGTCCATGAATGGCTGCAAGTGATCTCAAGTAGCTGAACATAAGCATTTCCAGTCGCACCAGAGGACCAAGTCTATGCCATGAAAAAACAGCCCACACCATTACGGAGCCACCACCAGCTTGAACAGTGCCTTGCTGACAGTTTGGGTCCATGGCTTCGTGGGGTCTGCGCCACACTCGAACCCTACCATCAGCTCTTACCAACTGAAATCGTGACTCATCGGACCAGGCCACGGTTTTCCATTCATCTAGGGACCAACCGATATGCTCACGTGCCCACGAGAGTCGCTGCAAGCGATGTCGTTCTGTCAGTAAAGGCACTCGAGTCGGTCTTCTGCTGGAATAGCCCAAGAAAAAGCCAAATTTCTCCGCACAGTTCTAACAGACAAGTCCCTTGTACGTCCCACATTAATTTCTGCGGTTATTTGACGCAGTGTTGCTTGTCTGTTAGAATTTACGACTCTTTGCAGACGTCGCCGGTCTCGGTCGTTAAATGCAGGCGGTCGACCACTGCGCTGTCCATGGTGGGATGTTATGCCTGAAATTTCATACTCTCGGCACACTCTTGACACAGTGGATCTGGAAATGTTGAATTCCCTAACGATTTCCGAAATGGCATGACCCATGCGTCTAGCTCCAATTAACATTCCGCGTTCAAAGTCTGTTAATTCCCGTCGTGCAGTCATCATCACGTCAAATCCTCTTCACATGAATAACTTGAACAGAAATGAAAGCTCTGCGAAAGCACTGCACATTTATACCTGTTCTACGCGATGCTACTGCCATCTGAAAATTTTCATAATGCTATCCCATGACTTTTGTCACTTCAGTGTATTTCTTATATTTTAAGCAGTTTTAGAAGCAAACTATTTTGTGGAAATTTCCAGTATGTTTTACCTATAAGAAGTGGAATATGTTTCAATAGATTTTTTTTTGATGTACATTCCATTTTTTATTATTAAATTCCATAAAAATATATAATTTTTCATTTAAATGTAATTAAAAGTTATAATTACTAGTAATTATATAATTAGTAGTCGCAAATCAAAAATGTTGTAAGTTTAGTCAGGAAAGTTTTGTCACAGATTTTGTATCATTCCTTTATATTTTTAGTAGATACATAAAACAAAAATATTCCTCACTAAGATGTTTAATATTTTAAAATTATTACAAAATTTAAGTAGGCGATGCATCTTAATGAATGGCATTATAAATTAAAGTATTTATATACTCTAAAAATAATTCAAGTCGAAAATAATGAGATTCAATATCTAAATGTCAAACAGTATTACAAAATTTGAGGTTCTCTCTATTCTCCATTGCTAAGATGGAGTCTAAATATGTTTTGCAATCTTGCAAATAATATTTAAACCACATTAAGTTTAATATAAAATATTTTTTAATTATTTTTCATTTCCTTAGCTTAAGTTAATTTTTGCTATAAATAAAAATGTTTATCCCACAAGAATAATTCATATGGGAATATTTATAATCGAAGCATAAAATAGCACTGAAGGAAAAGCTATTAATATCAAAAAGATTTCTAAGAGAAAGTCATGTTTATTTATCACTGAAATATTTATTTTAAATTTTATGGAACTTCTTATCATTAGCGCTTTGTAAGAATTTTCCCATTACCTTGAAATTCTGGTTTTAAAAATAAAAGAAACATAAGAAAACTTGCTATAACATGGCCGAAAATGAATAATTTTCATAAACTATATGGTTTACGTAAAAGCGTAAGCCTTCATTAGGCAATGTTATGCAAGTTATAGGAGGTGCTGCCATTTAATGTTAATGAACTTGTGACCTAACACAGACTTTAAAAGCATCTGCAAGTACGCTCATTTCCAAATTTGTTTTTGCATACCCAAAAATAGAGATATTCAATCAAATATCCAATCAATTTGGTTCATGTTTGCAGGGAATGTGTGAAAAACAAGCTTAATTAGCATTATTCAATCAAAAGTAATCAAACGGTTTTTGATATGCAAATCTAGGCTTACGTTATCCAAAGTTGAATCAAGCCCTTTGCTCAAAGTGAATTTCTACAACACAGCATTTGATTTCAGTGTGTAAAGACTTAAATCAGTTTGCTATGTTTCCGAAGTATCATTTGGAGGAATCTGTGAAGTGGCCTCTCATATGACTTACGCAGGCAGATGTCTGAATATTTCAAGACAGACAATCTACATTATAGAAACAATTTCAAAACGATGGAATTGTTATAAGGAGGGCTGAGCTAGGTTGTAAACGAATGAAAGCTTTTTCTGAAGATAATATCTGGTATTAACTGCCGTCGGGACAGGAAATCCACTGCTCACCAGTTAAGTTCAGAGCTTGCAGTTGGCTTTGGAACTGCTGTATTCTACCTTTAAGCCAGAACGCCAAGGATATGTGTTTCACTGCCTTCACAACAAAAGAGGGATCGCTTTCATTGGTGAAAAGAACATCAGAACTGAAGTGAACATTATTGAACCCATGTTCTTTTACTGATGAGTCGAGGTTCAGTTTTACAGGTGATTCTAAATGTATTTACACCTGAGGGAGTCAAGAACACGAAATTATCCCTCGAATATTATGGAACGTGACCATTTCCGTAGTGGAGGTGTAATGGTATGGAGAGGATTAATGATCGATGAAATGACGCTCCTACATGTTTTCAATAGCGGATCTGTGACCGCCCAAACATATCGAGATGAGATCTTGGAACCTTATGTAAAACTTTTAGAGGTGCATTTGGATCAGACTTTTTATTTATGGACGATAATGCTTGTCCACATCAAGCAAATCTCGTTGACGAATTCTTTGAAAGCAAGACATTCAGCCAATACCGTAGCCAGCAAAGTCTTGATCTCAACCCGGTAGAGAATTTATGGGACTACCTTCGAAGAGCAATTGCACATAAATATCCTCCTCCTAGAGATACAAATGCTCTAAAGACGGCATTGCTGGAAAAGTGAAGCTTTATTCCCCGAACTGTTGTTAACAATGCCAACATGAAAACACATTGTGATATGTGTGTACAAGTGAGGGGAGATCATATTCCAAATTAAATTCGTAAGGATTCATTTTTTTCTGAGTTGTTCCTTTTTTTCCTGAACTATCTGTCACATTTAATGCTCTTCGTTAGCTCATCTACATTCAAAATTGTTATTGAAATCATTTATTTTATTATTATTAAGAATAAAGGTATCACAATTACAAATAATAATTTATATATATATATTTTGCAGTTGACAAAAAAGGCAAAGAAGGGCAGTGAATTGCCTTATGAACGAAAAGAGTTTTAGACAATTTTTTTTAAATTTTTTTATGAGGAAATGCTACAGTTGAAGAATGAAAAATGTATTTACATAATTTTTTTTTTTCTGAATAAAAGAGTTTCTAATGAAATAAATGATCTTATTAAATAATTTTGTTGTATGAATTTTAATAAATGTATGCACAGTTTAAGTGTATTGTAAAATTGTGTAAACAGTAAGAATTAAACAACTAAAATCACTATAGGATAACCACGTAAGGTATGAGAGAAAAAAAATTCTTCAGTTATTTAGTATGTATGTAAATGTATATTATTGTTATTTTTTTAAAATTTTATTGCATTTTAAGGAAAAAAATTTATTTACGAAAAGGTATAAATTTATTCATGATGAAAAAGAAATAGAAGAACAGAAATAAAAGAAACTCATTATAGAAGGGAAAAATTGTTAAAAGAAGATTTATTCTTCAAGAAATGGAATAAAAAACTAAAATGTAAGCAAAAGGGAAATAAACAGATGAGCTAAATTTTTTAAAACTAACACATATTAACGATTATAATGTTAAAAATGATTCTCTATATGTCATATTATTTTTTACTATATGTCTCTTCTTTAAATATATAGCAATGTTTTAAGAAACAAACGTTTATTAAGAACAATGTAGTAAATCCACCTGCACTTTCAATTTATTATAATATTTAAAATTTTATTTATAATTTAATATTTTAAAATTTATTAATTTAATATTTTAAAAATAATAATAAAACAAAATAAACAATTCACATGAAGCATGTTAGGAAAAACAATTGCAATGATTTTCTTATAAATTATTGTTTAACTTTTAATTTTTACCGTTACAGACAACAGAAAGATTTTATCTAATAAAAATTAAGGAGGATTGGAGGATGACATCATTACAAAAAGTCCTTATTGTAAGAAAATTTTACAAGAAACGGAACAGACAATTGTACATGAAAACAAATATAAAAATAGGCCATATCTTTTAAAAACTAATTAATATTAAGGATTAAAATACTGCAAATGAATAACAAAGGCCTATAAAAATAAAATAATGGATAAAAAGGCCTTTCTTGTAAAATGTTTTATTTACTGTTTTTTTTTAAATAAAAAAATCTTCAAAGTAAACACGCTTATTAAGCAGTTATTTAATAGTAAGTTTAGTAAATCTAAGCACACTTTAAATTTATTTTAAAACTTGATTCAAAATAAGATCTAATCAGATAAATCGATATTAATATAACATGAGAAAAGCATGAGGGCACAAAAGTGATAAAAATTTTACAAGTTATTTATTTTTAATATTTTAAAATATTTCATTATTAAAAAATACCAATTTTTACATTATAATAATAATTTATAGATTTTTAAATATTCCCATTAAACATAAAATAGGAATAAAAAAATAAAATATCAACAGATGCAAGTTAATAAATGGAAAATTTTGTATCGTATTTTTCATCAACATAAAAACACAGGAGAAGTTATCAAAATTAAAAATAATTAAATATTGTAACCATGCTTCCTCCTACACACTGGAAAGAGCTCCCCCTGTGGCGTTCGGGAGAAATAGTCAGTTGGCCTCGAGACTCTCCCCTGAGAGGAAGTAGGCACAAAAGAATGCTGACATAGTGATTATCATTTCGGCTTCGGTTGAAAATTCAGATATCTGCGACATAGGGATTATCAAAGAGTTTGAAGGAACAAAACTTATTATGGAGAGAGAACTATATCTCTATCTACTCTGGTTTTAACGAAATTCCATATTTCATTAGTCGCAGTGTTCATTTTCAGTCAAAAGTTTATTTCAATATGAACAAGAGTTTGTTTCAAAACGTTTTCGCCACCTATAATATTCTCCGTCCAGGGCCGGATTTAGATAAAGAGAGGCTTTTTCACCTCCCATTTTTAAGTTTGTAAATTACATGAGAGATAATAAAATACATCATTACTGTGATATATATCAATATGTTAAATGAAACATGTTGTGACTGGTACTAATCTGTATAAAAAATGTGGCACAAAAAAAAAAAAAAAAAAAAAAAATCGAGAACACTTATTTGGACATTTATTCTCAGCACCATTTATAGTATTTGTAACAATAATAATCAAACGTAACACACAACATATACAAAGAAACAAAATTCAAATAATAAAAATCTTTGCCCATGAAAATTAAATATGCAATAAAAATTATTATATTTTCTATCAAATTAAATTAAATTAAATATATTCAATACATTGAAGATTAAAGCAAATTCAATTCAGATAAATTTATTACATAATAATTCGCATTTTTAAGTTTTAAACTAAACCAAAAATGGAACCTTATTCAAACGAAATCCAGATCACAAAAAAGAAAATATACAAACGAAATCCAGATCACAAAAAAGAAAATATACAAACGAATAGATCCAATGAGCCGAACGTGTTGATCTTAACCAATACATTTTTGTGTTTGTTTATTAGTCATATGTGTAGAATTTCTCCTTATTTTTTCGATTCAGTGTTTTAGTGTTTACTGTTTTCAGAATAGTGTAATTTTAATTTTGCTAGCAATTTGAATGTAGGCCCCTCTTGATCTGGAGGCCCTAGGCTGAAGCCTAGTTAGCCTATAGGAAAATCCGGCCCTGTCTCCATCCTAGATCAAATATGTGATTGGGAAGATTCACATTAGGTTGGTTGTTATTCTTAGCAAAATGAACTTTATTGGCTGCTACTTTATTGGGAAATTTTTTTCGTTTAAAATGCATTTTGGATTACACATACAAAGAATTACACGCAACAATGAAAGAAAGATTTAATGAATATTGTTAGACAAAACTGCTGTTTTACACAAACCCAGAACCAATATGCAGTACCATCGTCATATCATAGATAGATACACAATACAATTACACATTGAGCATGTCAAAAACATGCTCCTTACAAGATAACGTTAATCGAATCTAATTGTGTATTCAAAGAATTTCCTTCTAATTTAGTAAAATTTCTTTGGTTATCCTTCAGCCTATAATTTTATCCGTTATTTGAAAATTTTAACTTTGCCTCATTCTCATTATCTTAAAAATATCATTATCTTTTAATAATAAAAGGGATCTTCACAATGATAGCCATGTATATATAAAAGATATATAAGAAAAAGGTTGAATTACTTCAATAAATGAAAATAAATTGTTTGCCTTTTAATTGAAGAAATATTTTTAAATTCTAATATTTTACATAAATCTGCTCAGACTGTTGGTATGACTGACAATTATGTTTGTGAAATTACTATTTTTCAAGCTTTTATGATAGCATCAATGTCTTCTAAATATAAAGATATAATTGCTTTAATACCAGTGAAAAACTAAATTGCTGATATATTGTATTCAAATGTATCTAATTCCGTTTTTATACGATAGATATGTTCCTGAAGAATACGTGCAAAAATATATTGCATCTATGGAAAAACAGAAGATTGGTTTCAGTTCTGAGAAAGCGGCAAAAATAATACAATAAACCATGAGTTTTCATGTTAGGATTGTCAACTTTTATTTGATAAAGATTGCACATAAATGATACAAAGTAAATTGTCATTTGTAAAGAAAAAAAACATGCCACTAATTCATGAACATAAAATTCGATCGTATTAGGAAGGACAGGATCTTTATTTTTCATATATTCTGACCAAACCGCTTTCCAACATGTATTCAAAATTAATGGTCGTAATTCATCTAGCGCTAATTCAATTTTATTCTATAACTAAAATTTCTTTCACACATCAATGATTGTTAATGATTGTCAATGGTTGTTAATGATTCATCGTTCAGTTTCAGTTTGGTTCATGTTTGAAATGTTCGCTTTACGTAGTATGCTTTAGACGTCATAATTATATCTTGATTAAATGGTTGTATCAAGGATGTAGTATTAAGCGGCCGAAAACAAAATTGCATGTTTAGATGTCCTTAGACCAGATGGTCGGGTGCATTGTCTATAATCAAGAGTGCGATGAACCTTGCTGGTCCAGCTTAAATTCACATATATCATTTAGGCTTTCCATAATAGCTCTAAACCTGATTCTAACTCCGACATACCGCTGTTCTTAGGAGGAATGATCTCCAGACAAAAGCATAACTAAACAGAAGTTACTTAATTGTGGATTAGCAATTTCTGCCTGAAATAATCCTGAGCCATATAAATAATAATAAAAAAGAAGTTATGTACATAAATTCGTAAAATAAGATTGAATATTATAAAAACTGCGAATGATTTAAGAAAGTTGTTTAACTGTTAATGAAAGTAGTTTTGTTGAAGAGTAACAATGACTTTTTCAGAATCGAAAAAGCAGAGAAATTGTAATTGTAATTTAGTTGCCAATTGAGCTGTCGACCATTGTCATTAAGGTTAGTTAATGCATTCTTTTTGGAGCTATTTAGCCCCTAGGGTTACATCTCCGATATGACAGGGTAAATACAGTTGAAACAATGAAAATTGCCTAGAATATATTTATAAATATAATAAAAAATTTAACTGACAATCATAAACAAATAAAAATAAAATTAGAAATTAAACTAAAATTTTGCGCTGACGTTTTAAATCATTATTGGGAACGTAAGAGTCAATCTCCTGGATTGCAGTATTTTCATGATTAACAACCGTGTCAAAAAAATTTATTGAGGATTTGAAGCAGGGGCTATCGCGAGAGCCTGCATGAATAATCAAGTTTATCCAATTGGTTTTCAGTTTTTTGCATGAGTGGAAGAATTTCAAATAACTTTGGAAAAGCTGCGAGAATAGTTTGCAATTCTTTAAGAAGAGATAACGGTGCCATTATGTCCAAGTTTTGTTTGTTGTTTTTCACTGTGAAAATAGAGGAGACAGGAGCAGTAGTTTCGATTTTAGTAGAGTGGCCGCTTACAGCTTGTGAGAATGATCGAACAGGATTGATAAGAGTAGATTTGAATGATCTTGGAAGATTAATTGTGGTTGACGGAAACTGTCCTTTTTTAATTTGCGGTTTTGGAAATGGTGGACATTCTCTCCAGGAAGCGACATGTCCTTCGGCTTGACAATTTATACAGATTGGCTCAAGAATTTTTCTTTAATGGAGCATTTACCAGTTCTATGGTTCTCACCACATTTTAGACATCTGGTCAGTCTGTGACAGTTTTCACTAGAATGGTCAAACAAATTACATTTGAAACATTGAATTGTTATGATTCTTCTAGTGAAATTTTCAATAGTAAATCGAGAGGAAAAAAATAAGCTTTTCACTTTGAAGATTTCTTTCACGTTGAGTGTTCTATTTAATTCAACCAGAAAATGGGTAGTGGTTCTTTGGTTTTAAATTTTTTAAGTTGTGCAATTTTATTTATGAACTTTAGATCTTCAAGTTGGTGTTTGATTTCATCTATGTTTGTGTCAATTGGGAGTCCTTTTACAACAATTTTTAGAGGTCTTTCATTTCTTGGCCTTATAATGTAATATTCATATTTTGCGTTAGTTATATATGCTATAATTTTTCTGTAAGAGTCCTCATTTTCTGGAAAAACTTTAATGTACTTAGCCTTTGGTGAGTTTGCTTTCTGTCTTGGGGAATTTTCGGTGTATTTCTTGAAGAGCATGTGTATAGTTTGCTGTTAATGCAAGCATTATTGGATGAGGCTTGGTGGGAGAGAAATAATGTCAGTTTCTGTTGCTTGGGCATTTGAAGTAGTTTCTTCTTCTATGTTCGCAAATTTGTTGTTAACAGGAATTCTGAATGGATTATGTTTTTCAGTGGCTTTGCAGTTTGTTTTTTCCCGGGTGTTTTGAATCCATCATCAGATATGTTGATTAATTTAGCTGGTTTTATAATATCATCTGTAGGTCTTTTGACAGCCCTGGCATCGTTAGCCTCTTTTAGTATTACGATTTTCATTCATTTTATTTACATTACCAATTCTCGCATGATTAACATTATTTATAATAGAGCAGTATTTACATGATCAATAACATTTTGAAAACCGTTATGGTCGTTGTTAATATTATTAGTTATACTATTTACAGAATCTATTTTGGTTTTAGGGTTGAACTCATGAATATTACACTTTTTAACAGGGCAATAATCAAAGTTATTCAACTTACCTCTTCTGTCCTCAAGTGACTGTTGGATAATCTGAATTTCAGCACATAATTGCCCATAATGTGGAATAAATAATAATCCTAAATAATTTGACACACATTAAAAAATTATATCATTAATCAAAGTTGAATTTTCAATACAGAAGACCCACGATACACAGAACCTCGTTTTATTGCATGTTCAGATAAAAAATTTTACTTGGCCTCATCAAAATCTCATGCTATATTGCGTTTTCAGGATATTGTGCATTTTTTTTACCCAAACAAAGCGATATAATGAGTGGGTTACTGTATTACGAATTACAATTAGCAAAACAGCAACTGATCGACAACAACTGACAAAACAAAACTGATTGATAGTGTTATTTATTATCCTCTATTACATTAAATATAGAACAGGCATTGTTTTATTCCAATGTTAATGTAATTTTAAAAATTAATAAATCAAAGATAATTCTTTTATTTAAATGAAAATTCAAAAAATAAACTAATTCATTTAAACAAATTTATTAATTTATAAAAATAAATCATTTATTCATAAATTAAATTTTTAATAAAAAATAATTATCCATGTTTAGATTAAAATGAGAATTTAAGGTAAGTAAATACACTCATGTCCATAAATTAAGGATAATGAAGTTCAGGCAAAGAAAGAGACAGAAGAATATTATTATTATTATTAGGTTTCCTTCACTTGAAGGATGTTTAATCTCTTATTAAAATTCATAATATTTTTCATTAAAAAGTGTCAGTTAAAGGGCTTTACTTCAAATTAGATAAAAGGTACACACATATAATTAGAGCAAAGAATATACACTCATGTCCATAAATTAAGGATAATGAAGTTCAGGCAAAGAAATAGACAGAAGCAAAACAAATTTGACTTATTTGTAAAAAGTCTATTTATTAAACAAAAGGTAAAGAGCAAAAAAGATGCTATATGTTTGACAAAATTAATAAAAATTGCGATTTTTACTCCCTGAACAAATTTCAAAAAGAACCTATTTACAAAAAACAGTACAGCATGGTTAGTATGATGGTTAATATGGAGTATGTCTCCCGGACGATGTAATACAGGCCTTACAACGCCTAGGCATGCTGAGTATCAAATTATCAATCTGATCTTGGAGAATATTACACCACTCATCAAGCAATGCCCTCCGAAGTTCCGGTTGACAGGTGGGAGGGGGTTGACGGGCTGCAATTCGTCGGCCAAGCATATTCCACACATGCTCTATTGATTCAAGTCCGGTGAGTATGCTGGCCAATCCATACGGGGAATATCCTCCAATTGAAGGCATTCGTCTACAATGTTTGCACGATGAGGACGGGCGTTGTCATCCATAAACAGAAATTCAGCACCCATGGCGCCCCGAAACAAACGTACATGTTGTTCCAGAATGACATCCCGATAGATGTGGCCTGTCATCGTTACACTTTGAACATGCAGGTCAGTTCTGGAACCAAGAATAATTCCTCCCCAAACGAGCCATCCTGCACCACCATAACGGTGTCGTTCAATGGTGTTCTCTTGGTGGTAACGGGTACCTGGCGCTCTCCATATGAAAGTCCGGCGAGAATCAGACTGCAAACTAAATCTGGACTCGTCGGAAAACATCACACAAGACCACTGTTGCGGTGTCCACAATGCATGCTCTCTTACTCCAGGTTAATCGCAGGCGACAGTGAATTGCGGTAAGTGGAACACATCTAACAGGCCTACGAGTTAAGACCAATGTGCCCTAAGCGTCTGTACACGGTCTGCCTTGAAACTGTCGTACCGGTAGCTGAAGAGAGCTGACGAGACAGGTCTGATGCTGTGCTCTGTCTGTTTATTTTGGCAGTAAGTGCTAAATACCGGTCCTTATTCGGCGTTGTAACTCGGGGGCTACCTGTGCTGTAACATCTACTCACATTATCATCATCTTGGAATCGTTGCCAAAGCCTGGAGATGACACTCTGGGCGATTCCAAGTTCCTCGGATACTTCCAGCTGGGTACGTCCACATTCCAGTCATCCGATAATTCTACCACATAAAAAACATCCAAACGCTTCCTTTGTGCCATAACTATGCGGTTATTGCACTGAAAGGCTTTTAAAGCGCTTGTGAACAATTTTACTTCTTTGCCACCATTCCTTATATACCCCTCTCTTATACTCGTCATTGTGACGTACTATCCGCGCCATCTGGTGGTTTCCTGTAATTTGCATATTCTTTCTTCAAGATGTGTGTGATAATTCTACAGGTGAAATTTTTATTTTAGAGTTCAATTCTGTGTGATTCTGAATTATCCTTAATTTATGGACATGAGTGTAATGTATTTATTAGATTTGTGACTAATCACAAAAGAAACGTACTAAATATATATGAAATTATTGTCGAAATTTCATAACACTGTGAAGATTGGTTTTTAATGCATTGTCGAGGATTATTTTTGTTCAAGTCTAAGCCTTCACTTGAAATATTGCTTTTTAGAAAGCAGTGTTCGATGTTCTTTCTAATAATATTGTTTTAGTGCGACACTGTATAAATTAAAATAACGTACAGAAATGTAAATAATGTACTGAATATATAGTGTATATTTAAGCAAACAACACTTAAACCACGCTCATAAAAGAATTAGGATCATTTATCAGAAAAAAAAAATTATTATTCACAGTATAAATTTTGCGCACTTGTTTTTATTTATAAAAGGATTAACGTTGATACGAATTGAATTTTAATTAAATCATGAAAAAGGGACTTCTTGAGGGTAAAACTCGTAAAAAATATCCAATTAAACATGCAGCAAGAAAACTTTCCGTTCAGATGGGTAAGTATTGTTTCAGTAGTTAAGTTATTCGGAATATTAATTTTCCAAGTAGTGTTTCTCAAAACGAATACTTTAAAATATTAAAATAATTTCTTTTTACTTTTATTGAGAACGTTTCAAGACCATAATTTTCTGTAAAGGATTAAGATGTTAAGGGCGGGGAACAAATCTTGATTCTATAGTTACTTTCCTGTAACAAGCATACAAATTTTATAGTATAGCATTTTGGAACCCCACTGGTCGGATTGATCTCGGCTTAATTTCCGCCTACTACTCGGCAAGTCTGGCGTTTTCTATTAAAAATCTGTATTTCATAATCGGTAATGGGAAAGAATTGATTTCATGATAGCTTGTAGCACTTCGCAATTATCTATATACATTATTGCAAAGTTGTCAATCTCTAACTGTCTTCTAGTATTTGTGCACGTGTCTTTTGAAACTTTCTTGGATGCAAATGGAAGAGAAATGATTCTTGAAAGGAAGACCGTAGTGGTTTAATTGTCAGACAAGTAATGACTACGTGTTTTTCTCGCGAGGACTTGGTAATTAGTTTTTTAGCCTACAATAGAAAAATATAAGAAAAATAGTGTCTTGAGGTAGGACACGGAAAAAAATAACTGAACTTTTCAATAATGTTTTACCATTGGTGCAACACAAAAATTAAATGTATTGTCATGGGTTCCTTGTTCATTTGAGGAAGGATGGGCCGTATTTCCAAATTTACTCTGGAAAAAAAAAATAGTATAAATTTAAACTTGAGATGCATTAAGTTGTGAGGACTGCTTTTGAAATATTCTCGTCAATTTTTGCAGTGTTGAAGTTATGATGCAATTTTTTTTTTTTTCATGCGCTGCACTTTTATGGATTTCATCTTGATCTCAACAGCAAATCTTAAATACGATTTGGAGATCATAACAAGAGTAGTGTTTCATTTGAAAAATCTATTTCGCAGAAATATTAGGTTTGGATACGTTTTTAAAATAGAAAATAAATGATCTACAACAATCTATTTGATATAAGCATTTTCTTAATTTATGTTTTAAAAAAAGCAACACCTATACGACAAATGTTGGAATATTAATCTGAAATTTCTTGCTATTAGAATCTTGTGAATCTTTTAATAATTTAATAAAATTTTCTAAGAAACTGCGGTTTAAATTGCACATAAATCCTTAATATTCAAATTTTCATTGGGCAAATATTAACTTTTTAATAATCTTTCTATGAATTATTTGTAACGTATTTTCACTTTCAATAAATCAGAAATAGCATGCGTATTATCCCTTTAACTGTTTAAATTGAGCAACTAATGATTATTGGAAGAAATTCTATAACACTGAGGGAATCGCGAGGAAAGAGAACTTACCAAATTTTCATAAATTACAATGAGTTCTGTACCTTTTTCAAAAATTTTGATGTTTTGATTCGCGAAATGTTTAATAGTCGAATCTAACAGCTTTAAATTTAAAGATTTCTATATTAATAAAAAAAAAAAAAAAAAATTGACAAGTGTGATTATAAATGGTAATTTTTCTTTTTAAAGATCGACTTCATGTAGAAATTTTGGGTCTTCGCAATTTTTGAATAAATTTCTTTAATTTTTTTTTTTATATTGAAATTTAGGTATTTTAATCTGTTAACAAAGTTTTTTATTTCTCTGGCAAAATGATATTTTTCTTAATTAAATATCAATTATACAATGAATTATATATAGTGATAATAAAACCTTATTGACAGGATAAAATCCTTATTGAATTGATCTTGCTTAATCTTATTATACTCTGGGTAATATTGTTATAATTACTAGAGCACAAGTATTTTGGGATTTTGCATTGGATAATGCATTCGAAATACTACAGCATTTTGTATAGAATAAAAATATTGCAAGGAATAAACATGAATGTGAACTACAGATTTATTGAGAAATTCAATTGTAGGCAAAACATAAAGTCAGCAATGGTATTGTCTATTGAATTTAGTCTTAAGTAGTCAAGAATGCTAAATAAATGAAATAAGACTGAGAATTATCAACTTCACAAATCCAAACAATGTAATTTGCATTTATTTGAAGTATTGAACTTTATGGCTTACAAAAAAGAACTTAAAATGCCATTTTTGTTAATTCCCTGGAAATGATATCTCGATAAATTGGCATTAAAATTGCAATCCAGAAGTCATTTAAACGGTTTGAGAACGCCTACCATGATTTGTGGATAATAGCTACCAATGATAAATGTGAATTATTTGGAAGATATCCAAACAAAGTCAAAGGTGTATTTTTGCATTGTATTAACTTTCTAGTCAAATATTTTAAAATGCAATTATTTTTGCTCTTGGTCCTATGTGATTTCATTTTTAATAGTTACTCGAGTGCTTTAGAAATGCCATTTGTGAAATGAACACGATTATTTGTTAATATCCATTCAATTGTTCATACTCCTTTATTTTTATTTCATAATTGAAGTTCAAGTGTTTCTGGTTTTTCTTTTTAAATGGTAATAAATTGATTAGATCATAACACTATTTATGATACTGTTGGTGAACTCTTCAGGTTGAAAATCACTATCTAAATGGAACGCATGCAGCATAACTTGTTAATTTTTATAAGCTTCGCATTTGTACAGTTGTAAACAATTTGGTAATTTCGCGATAGCAAAAAGATACATTTTTGTAGTCCTTCCATGTAACTGAATTGGGAAAATTAGTATAAATTTCATAAACTTCTAATGTCAAAGTAACCTTTTGTATTTGTGCAGTTTGATTAATTTTTTCTATAATAGTGTTTTTATTTTCAGTTGACGAATTATCAAGAAGAAGAGCGGAAACAGGAAACCTTTTTATTGATGAAGTTATTGATATTTTTGCACGAAATCCCGCTTTCGATCCTTATCCATTGCAAAATGTCGAATTTAATTTCCAACGAATCGTCTTGTTTTTAAATGTCACCTTGGATGTCCAACTATTTGATGGATGCATGGAAGGATTGGAAACTTTATACCGTCATGGCTATTGCACCTCAAGAGAAAAAAAAGGTCGAGTTTATTTTCATGCAACCTTATCAAGTGGCCCTTTAAATCTGAAATTTAAAGGTAAATTGACGTTCCTTTTGTGTCTTCGCCCAACTTTTAATCTAGTTGTTAGTTGTTCTAATTTGCAAGTTTACATGCATTTTAGTGTTGATATAGACTCGGGTAAAGATGGTACCCTCCACAAGCTTTATATAAAAAACTTAAGTGACTTGGAAGTGAACCTCGAAGGACTTTGGCTTTTCACCAATTCGTTTAATTTGATAAGTAACACGATGATAAACTATTTCAAAGATTTAATCAGCAGAGAGATTGAAAATCGCCTGAGGATTACATTCTCCAAAACATAAAGAACTTAAATTTCCTAACGAACTTACTTGAATATCGACAAAGTGGTGCTCTACACAACGTCTGCCTTTCGAAGTGTACCAAGAATATTATTGAAGGAGAATCTGATTTGAAGATTCAGATTTGATTAAGTTTTATCTGAAATCAAAGGAAATTGACGATTATCATTTGATTTTCAAAAGTGCAGTGCTTTGAAAACATTAAAAATTTATACAGATGTGTAATTTACAGTTAATTTTCTGCATTTCGTTGATTTTCAAATTTCCTGTACTTAAATCGGTTAGACAACATTTATATATCATCTCTTTGGGAAAAATAAAAGTTTTTACATTTTAAGCGGTTTTTAAGAAATTAGAATGCCTCTCGGCAGAATTTTCTGTTGCAGCAATTTATAATGGAATAACTCTACGCATTATCTTAATGTTTCCCCTGATATATCCAGTATTATACAAAGTTAAATACGCAGGGGCCAGCACAATTGTTCATTCATTGCGTTCTTCCTGGTCTCGATGCTGATTTTGTGACGTCATAGCGAGAAAGTAGAGCTTCTACTCAGTGTAAAGACTGACTTTTATAATTTTAAAACTGCATTTAACATTAAATATTTTAAAGTAATAGAACCATATTAGAATCTACCTTGAATTGTTATATTTTTACAAAAACGATTTCCAATAATACTTTTAAGGATTGTGAAATAAAATTATATTCCCATCTTGAGTATTTTTCAGAGGTAGAGTGATTTTCTACAGTGGTAGAAAACACCCTTCTAATAAAACAGTTTTTTTTATAAGCAGATTTTGAACAAAATAACCCTTATAGCTTGTATGTTACAAAAATTTTTCAAATCATTCTTTTTTGTGAAGTTAAGATTTATCCAGACAAATTGTCCAAAATTGAAAATTTAGTGAAAATTAATTTTAATCATAAAATTTGTTTATTTCAAATGTCTTCAAACTTATTTAGTATAACAAAGTATTTAGTTTAAATATGAAAAAATTCAATAAGAAAACTGTTCTTGATACAAAAATAT
>BPLR01011120.1:0-24460 GCA_021605095.1 Caerostris extrusa | reverse complement strand
AAATACTTCCTCTATATTTACTTCTTTTTTAGCTGAGCGATCCGATTTCATTAAGCCCGTTATAGATTAAAACATAAAACACAAGTGCCTTATAGTCTATATGAAATTGTTTAAGCGCGGGCACCAGCCTCATAATGCGGCTGATCTCTGCCAAGAGGTCGCCAAACCACAGCTGCATTTGAATACTTGGTCAATTTGTGAGTAAGAAAAATGGAATTGCTGCAGGCCGAAAAATTAACAGAATACAATGTTTCAAAAAGAAATAATTCCAGAATTACAGCCATTGCGTACACGAAAAGAATTTAATTATGTGAATGGCAGAAGAGCAAGAAAATTTCCAATATAAATAATAATAATAATAAATCATCAGACAGTGTGGCCGAACTAGAAAAATGACGAGGACTACACAGCACACAGAATTTTCGCAACCCTTGCTGGGGCAGCATTTGAGTTAAAAAATAATTTAGAAAGAAGAATTATAAAATATATTATTACCTTTTAGTGAGCGTTTGATAAAATTACAAGACATGCCATTGCCATTAAAAAATTATATGCATACTACCATTTCCTTTTACATTTTCTCGATGGAAACTGATTCTCCTCAAGGGATAGGTTTTTTAATTAAACACAGGCATAGCCGGGCCTTTATAAATCGCGCTTGAAAGTCAGTCATGAAAAGGCTGGTGTCAAAACAGCTAGCAACGATCAAGAAGGTGTCCAACATTTGACCATCAGAATTGCAGGTAACGTCGGAAATGTCACCTATCAGTGCTGGACTGCTGGGAGTACAACATGGCCCAGAACAGCTCCTGAATCGGACAGTGGCGTCAGAAGGCCGCTGCAAAGTTCTAGGTGGCAAAAGAGAAAGCCTTAAACCGAAAAGAACGAATCATATTTGCTCTTTTCCTCTTCTTCCAAGAAACACCCGCTCCCAGGCTTGCCAGTGTAGCTTGAGGATGCAGTGGCTGAAAGCTTAGTCTCACTTCCTGTGCCCATGGGTGGCAGACGCAAAATTGGTGGCCAGCCTCCACCCCAGCGAGAGCAAGGCTTTAACTATGCTGCAACATACACGCCAGGTATTTGTAACTGCAGATGTACTATCGGTCAACATGCTATCATAGCTTAATATTGATGAAAGGCTGCAGTGCACAGCGCACATTAATGAGCATATTTATAGTGCAGCACATGTAAATGACACAATATTAATGATGCCTACATTAATATTGTGTCAAACATGCGCACTACTGCTAAATTATTATGCTCACATTAATGTTGTGAGTAAAGCTGTGTGCACTACTTTTTGATATGCTCATCAATATTGTGTTAAACATGTGCGCTACTATTGTGTTGACCATTGAATCTGCTACATGCGGTGCATTCCACAAATGACTTTAGTTTAAAAATAAACTGGCATTGGAAAAATGTAGGTAACGCTCGCGGTTAAAAAAACGCTATATGACAGAATTACAGAGGCCGAAAGCGGCGGTTTTAAGCCACGTCTGCACCTTATGCAGTCGGTTTTTGCCAGTCACTAAAAAGCCACTTTAACATTACCTGTCGTGCATATGCGAAGTACCACATTTTGCATCCTCCAAGTACTACGCAAATACTTGGAGCGCAGTGTTTACTCTTTAGAGAGAGAGAAGAACCATAGAAATCAGTGGAACGTATAAATGATTCGTTCTTTTCAGGTTCTTGAACTCCTGTGGAACAAGAACTCTCGCTCTCTGTCTCTTGCCGCACCTTTCACTACCAAGTGGAAATTTTTTTTTTTTCTATCAGAGCAGCCCTTTTTCTGGCCCACTTAGAAATTCTTCCGATTCAGAATTTGTTCTTGGAACCTGTATTACATCCACTTAGCGCGAATCAACACTGATAAGGTGACTGATCACCTCCCGAGCGATTCCCTAGCCTGAATTCTGATGGTCAAGTCAAATATTTGACGCAGAAACTGAGTGGTCATGGATGCTTGAAACATTCGTTGCTGAAATTTGTTGTTTTTGTTTGTTACCAGCTCTTTTTTTTCAAACTTAGATTTCATATTTTCTGTTTTTATTTCAAGTTTGATTTATAAAAAGACCCGCATAAGACTTTGTATATGAATTTTTTTTTTTTTAATGTTTTGAATTAAAAGAAACCTATATCAATGAACTTTAATGAAATCAGTTTCAGAAATAAAAAATGAGAAACAAAAAAAAAAAAAAAAAGAGGCGTAAAAAAGGTTATATACATATAATAATTTTTCTTCTTAACGAAAGTAACATGTCATGTTTTAATGAATTTTATCAAAACAACTTTCACTAACTAAAAAGGTAATAATAATGATGCCACACACACACACACAAAAAAACTTTTTTTCGATCTGTTTTTTATTTTATATAATGAAAGATTTTTAGAGAATAGAAAAAAAAAATTTTTTTTTTTTTTTTTTTATTTCGTCTCGTTTTTGCAAATTATTGAAATGCCGTGGAAGTTTGTTATTTTACTAACATTTTGTAATTCTAATTTATTGACTTTTTATTTTTCTTATTTTTTATTTTTTAAATTCATATTCTTCTTACTTCATTCTAAATCTGATTTTTTATAATTCAAATTCTTCTTGTAAATTATTAAAAATACCGTAGAATCTTATTTTATTAACTTTTTTGTAATTCTAATTCATTGATTTTTTTTATTTTTCTAACTTATTTTGCTATTTTTGTTATTATTTCTTTTTATAATTCAAATTCTTCTTGTAAATTATTGAAATGGCACAGAAATTTCTATTTTATTAAATTTTTGTAATTCTAATTTTGTTGATTTTTATTTTCTCATTTGCTTTTACTTATTCTGTTATTTTTGTTATTATTTCTTTTTATAATTCAAATTCTTCTTGCTTCTTCCTAAATTATTTTTTAATAATTCAAATTCTTCTTGTAAATTATTGAAATACCGCAGGAGTTTCTTATTTTATTAACTTTTGTGTAATTCTAAGTCCTTTTTTCTCTAATTCATTTTTACCTATTCTGTTAATTTTATTATCATTTTTTATAATTCAAATTTTTTTCTTGCTTCCTCCTAAATTATTTTTTTATAATTCAAATTCTTCCGTGTAAATTATTGAACTGCTGAAAATTAACTTTTTTTGTAATTCTAAGTTATTTCTTTTCTAATTCATTTGACTTATTCTGTTAATTTTGTTATTATTATTTTCTGTAATTCAAATTTTTCTTACTTCCTTCTAAATCTTCTTTTATAATAATAAATTTTTCTTCCAAATTATTCAAATACCTTAATAGCTTCTTATTTTATTGTTCTTAGCGAGAATCAACACTGATATGGTGACTACTGAAATTTGCTGTTCTTGTGTGTTTGCCAGCTTTTTTTTTTTTTTTTTTTAAACTTAGATTTCATATTGATTTATAAAAAGTAAGACTTGTTTATGATTTTTTATGTTTTTAATTAAAAAGAATCCTATAACGATGAACTTTTAATGAAATCAGTTTCGAAATAAAACTTCGTGAAACAAAAAAGAAGTAAATATAAGAAGTATTTTTTTTTTTTTTCTTAGTGAAAGTAACATGTCATGTTTTAATGAACTTTATCAAAACAACTTTCACTAAGCGAAAAAAATGTAGGCAACACTTTAAAAAAAAGTAACTTTTTTTTTCAATCTGTTTTCTTTATGTAATGCAATGAAAGATTTCAGAATATAGGAAAAAAATTATTTTTTTATTTTTTTTTTTTTTTTCGTCTCATTTCTTGCAAATTATTGAAAAGCCGCAGAAGTTTATTATTATACTAACATTTTTGTAATTCTATTTTATTTATCTAATTTTGTTAAGTTTTATTATTATTATTATTATTTTTAGTTTTGCTTATTTTTTACTGTCTCGCTTATTGAAAATTGTTGAAAAAGCGCAGAAGTTTCTTATTTTATTAACTTTTTTATAATTGATTTTTTTAATGTGTGAGCTAATTTACTGTCTAAGTCTTTTACCTAATTTATTTTTTTTTTCTAATTCTGTAATTTTTTATTATTATTTTAGTTTTTGTATATTTTTTACTATCTCGTTTTTTGTAAATTATTGAAACGCCATAGAAGTTTCTTATTTTATTAACTTTTCTGTAATTCTAATTTATTTATTTTTATTTTCTAATTTATTTTTTCTAATTTTTTCAGTTTTATTATTATTTTTTTTTCATAATTCAAATTCTCCTTGTTTTTCTTCTAATTATTGTTTTTATAATTCAAACGCTCCTTGCAAATTATTGAAATACCACAGTTTCTTAGTTTATTAACTTTTTTGCAATTCTAATTTATTTTTTATAGTTTATTTTTCAATTACTGTTAGTTTTATTATTATTAAATTTTTTATAATGCAAATTCTTCTCCTTTTTCCTTTTAATTCCTTTTTTATAATGCAAATTCTTCTCCTTGTTTCCTTCTAATTTCTTTTTATAATTCAAATTCTTCACCTTGTTTCCTTCTAAATTCCTTTTTTTTTTTATAATTCAAATTCTTCACCTTGTTTCCTTCTAATTCCTTTTCTATAATTCAAATTCTTCTTCTTGTTTCCTTCTAATTCCTTTTTTATTATTCAAATTCTTCTCCTTGTTTCCTTCTAATTCACTTTTTTTTTGTAATTCAAATTCCTCTACTTGTATCCTTCTAATTCCTTTTTTTTATAATTCAAATTCTTCTCCTTTGTTTAGTTCTAATTCCTTTTTTTTATAATTCAAATTCTTTCACCTTGTTTCCTTCTAATTCCTTTTTTATAATTCAAATTCTGCTCCTTATTTCCTTCTAATTCCTTTTTTTATAATTCAAATTCTTCTCCTGTTTCCTTCTAATTCCTTTTTTATAATTCAAATTCTTCTTGCAAATTATTGAAATACCGTAGAAGTTTCTCATTTTATTGTAGTTCTAATTTATTTATTTATTTATTTATTCTAATTTACAATATCTATAATTTTCTAATCTCTCCAATGTTCAAAAAAAAAAACAGCATTGAGCTTGACAGTTACTTTCTCTGAAGATCAATCATGCAACATAGTATCCCTGATGATCATGCCGTTTCCGGTAAGCCGAGAATTCTCGCCTGCGAGGAATCGATAGCGGCTGAACATGAGCGGCTCGAAATGTTTATTTTAGGTAATAGGGTGGCTATCTATGTTCTCATTCAGGTTTCTTAATGTGTTAAATTTCAAGAAATATACTTTAAAAATTTAATTCTATTTTCCGTATTAATATATTTATTCCTTATAAAATGAAACAGCATTGAGATCATAAAACATCGTTATTCGTCACAGATGATACAGAATTGTTGTAGATCCAGTATTACCCAAGAGCTTTCTATGCAATCACAACCAGACAAAAGACGAATAATATATCTCTGAAGAATAACGCTTTCTCGTTCGTATTATTTAAAAAAACACTCCAAAACATTCACATAGACAGTTTTATTATTGTTGAGTATAATTGATGAAGGTGAATCATTATACTAGTCCAATGAGAGAATGTGGGAGTCGAACCCGTGACCTCTTCTTCCTGATACAGACCTGCCCTAATTCTCGTCAGCTCGAACCCACCAAGACCTGGAGGACATATTTAAAGATAGCTCGAATGTATTTTATATCAACATTTATTTTAAACTAAAATCTTAAAATACTAAAAAATATAATTGTAAATTATTATTTTATGAATAAACTATTTTCAACGACAATAAAATGCAAGTTTTTTTTTCCATTCATTTTTTATAACTGTTATACTTTTATTTATAACACAACTGGGTTTATGCAAAGATGTGAAAAATCTTAATTCCTTAAAATATGCTGATTAATCAACTAATTAATAAGATTTCAGAATATGTAAATTTAAATGAAATTATTAATAATGTTTTAAGAAAAGCAACGTTGTTTATTTGAATAAAACTTGCATAAAACATAAATCAACAAACATAAATTGCAAACATATAAATCATTTAAAATTATTGGGATATAAACTATTAAATCAAAAATTATTAAATAATAATAATAATAATAAATAATTAAAAATTAAATAAATTAAAAGTACTAAAGAAAATATTTTCAGTGTAAAAAAAAAAAAAATATTTTTTTTTCAAAAAAGAAGAATTTTTCATTTGCAAAAGAAGTAAAATTTTCTGAAAAAAAAGAATATTTGGTAAATAAAACTTTGAAATAAGTAAATTCATTTTGTAAAAATTTCTGATTTAAAAAAAAACTTTTTTTCGAAGAAATAAATTCATTTTGTAAATAAAAATTTTTTTTTTGATGAAAAAAAAAAAACCCCTCTTTTAAAAGAAATAAATTCATTTTGTAAAGAAGAATTTTTTTTTGATGTAAGAAAAAAAAATGTTTGCCAAGAAATAAATTCATTTCGAGCAATTAAATTATTCAATATTGACAAAAATGTAAAAGATTAAAATTGTTCACTTGCTATGTAATAACAAAATTTTTTTTGAAAATACAGCTTCTTTATGATTATTTCACTCAATTTAAACAAAAGTAATACCATTTTTAAACTAAGTTACTGAACCTCTTTTTTTCCTCTCATGAAGGAGGAAAGTAACTCATTTTCTTTCACCAGTCAAGTTCATTCTTCTTGCACCAGAGGGGCGCGCAACCCGATCTCCGACTCGAGATGATGCTCTTCAACTTCTAGTTATCTTCCAACTTCTCATCCAGACCAAGAAGTTCAGTCTGAGAGACAGGTCTGTCTTGGAAACCTTACTCGGAGATTATCTCTCTCGGGATATACCAGTTGAGGGTTTACACTCTATATAAAACAGGTAAAGCTCCATTTTTTTTTTTTTCTTCTTGTGCTTGTCACTTTCTTTTTCTTCTGCAAACTCATCGATTTAAAATTATTTTTAAAGAACGTTCAATTTTTTTCTTGTTCTTTTTCAAATTGTTTTCATATTAGGGGGAAAAATTATTGTCTAATATTTCAGTTTTTTTTTATTAAATTAATAAATTCGAAAAGTAGTAAAATTAAATTTGTAGATCATCATGATTTAAATCTTCTGCAAACTCATTGATTTAAAATTATTTTAAAAAAAGAACGTTCCATTTTTTTTTTTTGTTTGTTCTTTTTCGAATAGTTTTCATATTAGAAAAAAAAAAATGATTGTCTAATATTTCAGTTTTTGTTTTTATTAAATTAGTAAATTAGAATACAGTTATTATTCGAATTTTGATTATTATCGTTTATTTTTATTTGTAATAAATTTTTTTCGAATAGTTAATTAAGTTTTGTTAAATCTCAAATGTATGATAACTTCAGAAAATAATTTAATAATAATAATAATAATTAAATGATAAAGAAAATAATAATAATTAATTAATAATTAAAAATAATTCAATATAATTTTTTTTTAAATAATAATATAATAATTCAGAATATAATTAATAACGATATTAACCTCATTAAATAATTTAATAAATAAGGATAATAATTAGTATACAGTTTTTTGATGTCCTGTTTCAAAAATTTCGAATATTTAAATATTATATATTTCGCATAATATAGTATAATTGATTATAAATTTCGCAATTTTATCTATGAGATTAGATTATATTAACTTTTGAAGAACGAATTAAATTTTCATGCATTATGGAGTGACAATTTCTAGAAATAGAATGTTTTTCCTTTTTTTTAACGATTTTTTAAAATCTTGAAAACCAATTCGAAACTTTCTAACACTTAAAAAGGAATATATATATATGTATATATAATTTTTATTACTTATCATTCAATAATCACTAATTCCATTCGATATCTATCAAACACTGAGTTAATTCTTTTACTACAATATTAACATGAAAAGAAGAAAGAGAAGAATAGAAATTTCTTACGTTAATAAGGAACTGTTGATTTTTCGTTTAATTTTCCTTTTTATTATTTTGATATCAGTTTTCGAATTATAAATTTATGTAATTTTTTATACTCATTCAGATCTTTTATTAATTTTTTTAATTCGGTCTTTGATGCTATATATTTTAATTTACGTATTTATATTGTTCGACCTATCGTTTGCTTCAATCGTTATATCGTTTTCTCTAATCGTTATCGTTTGTCTTTTTTTTTTTTTAATTTCTGCTATTATTATTTTACTGATAAAAAATAGTGATACCGTCTGATTAAAAAGAAATTTTAATTCACAGTTAAAATTCATGTTTTCTTAATTTTTTAGCAACAACTATTTAAATTAGCAACAACTACATTTTTTAAAATTTATATGAGTAAATTTTCCTAATTTATTTCCTACAGACTTGTTTTTAAGTTTGGTTCATTAATTTCATCTGTCGATTGTTACAGAAAATCTGCAAAGTAATTAATATTTTTAGTAATTATATTATAAAGTATTTTTTCGGAGGAGGAGGCTGCTGCGGCTTCCTTCCTTCCTTCTTTCTCGAGCTTTTTTTTTATACGTAATATTTATTTAAATTTCTTTTTCACGAACTAATAAATAAATAATGTAAAATTGTTCTAAAAGATCGTCTGGTGAAAGCAAAGACGATTTTATTTTAAAGTGAAAATTCGATTTATCGAGAAAAGAAAATCGTTTGGAATTCTGTAATTTTTATTTGTTTATTTTTAAGATTGATGCTAAGCGTTTTGTTCTGACATTAAATTCTAAATATTAGGAGTAAACTGTATTTCGGCCAAGCCGATTAAATTTATTTTTATATTTATTTATTTATTTTTTAAGCAGTTTTTTTCTTTTCAATTTTGAATGTTTTCATGGAAGTAAAAGTAAAAAATTCAGAAATTAAAAATTTTTAAATTTCGTAAAGAAATTGGACTGTCTTCAAAATAATTGTTAAAATAGATTAGAGGGTGGAAAATCCTTGAAGGTTGAGTATATAAAGAAAAGAACTGCAATTTTATTAAACCCTAACCAAACAAAAGCTCTATTATTTATATGTAAAGTTGCACCTCAATTGATATAATTTAAAACATAAGCGATTTTATTTCGAACTACTTAACTTATAACTTGCAGGTATTACCGTATATAACCGTACCGTACCGTGGCATAATAGGAGGGAAAGGTAATATCGGAAAAGTTTACAAAGTAAAAGTGATTTTAATTGTTTATAATCAAAATTTTAAATTACGTATTCATTAAAGAAAAATGAAATGAAAAGAATTCTTCTCAAATTAATTAATTTTATTTTCCTTCCAAATCTGCTTTGCGCTGCTCATATCTGATCAGCATGATTAACAAGTAATCGATTCCACTTGTAACGGTTGTTTACCTTTCCGCATATCATACGTGAAATGTAAACATAAATATTGAGAAATACAGGAGACCCAGCGTTATTAATAGTCAGGTAATTGCAAAGGGCTAATGTTCACAGATAACGTTACGCAATATTATTTCTCCATGTTTATGTTGACATTTCACGAATGATAAACTTTATACCTATCAATGTATTTCTAAAATATAATTTTTTAAAATTTTATGTAAAAGGGTTATATTTATTAAATGATTTCTATATATTTATTCAATGCATTCGATACATTGATGTGTTTTCACGAACACATTTCTTGATATCTTATATTAATGTGACATTAATTTATTTAAAAGAATGTTTGATTATCTCAGCCTGAAAATTATTCATTCCTTTAGAAAATAAGTAATTAGTCTTATCAAATCTCAAAATTTCGCTGTCTACGGATTCAATTACTTTATTTTATGAGTTATTTTTACAAACTGCTTTCCCTTCACTTGTGATACAGTGGTAATGTTCACTAACTAGAGAGAAAGAAGATAAAAATTCTATTCCCGCAGGTGGCGTACCCACAATCAGCTCTTTGATAAACAAGTAGAATCCAGTGCTATCTAACATCAATAGTCAGACAGCATGATTGAATGTTTTTAGGGATTTCGATGCGAAAATGAGGTTTGGTTTGTCGTCATTCTACTGTCATTTTGTTGCCCACTTTAGGCCAATGAGACAACGACCTACAATTTAACATGGATTCCTAAGCACTTACAAACATCCATGCCACCGCCAGAATTCGAGCTTGAAGCCTGTGGAATCAAATACCAGAGCGCCAACCACTAAACCACCAGGTCGCGCGAGAATGAGGTTGTTTTGTTTTATCGCTCTACGGTCATTTTGAGCGCAATTTAGGGCTAAACAGACCGGGACCTACAGCTTGACGTGGATTCCGAACCACTCACAAACATCCATGCCTCCCGCCAGGGGATTCGAACCCTGAAGCCTGAGGAAGCAAAGGCCAGAAGCGCTAGCCACTTGGCCACCAGGCCGCGCGGAGAATGAGGTGTAGTACCTTGGAAATTCTCCAGGAAAGAGCTGTTTCCTTCTCTTTATCCAGTGTTCATCCCTGGGTTACGCTGCATGTAATAAATTCCACAGTATCAAGACGTATGATAAAAATCAAATTGGCCGGATTTTGTTTGGTTTGGTTTGTCTCTCTACGGTCATTTTTGTGCATAAGTTAGGCTAATTAGACCAGGACCTACAATTTTATAGCGTAGATTCCGAACCACTACACCACACCATATCACTGGGCCTAGAGCACAGTTGCCCTTTTACAGTTTGGGAATGATGTGGGCGAGAAGTCTAATTGAGCTCTGTGACGCTCTACGGTCATATGAGACCAGAAACCTACAGCTTAAAAGTGGATTCCCTACCACTACAAACATCCATGGCACCTCCGGGATTCGAATCAAAACCTATGATATTGAGAGCCAGAGCGTTAACCATTCGTCCATCAGGGGACGAGTGGATTCCGGAACCACTCACAAACATCATGCCAACACCGGGATTTGAATCTGAAGCCTGTGGTATCACACTGGCCAATTTGCCATCATGCCACCAAATTGCCCGGAGTTGCCAATAAAAGTGACATAGAAAATTTTAGTGTTTTCCTTTCGTTTTGGGAAAATATTGGGGAAAAAATGTACTCTATGCCTACATCAAAGAAACTCTCCAGCGAAAAGGATAACTAAATAATTTTCTTATTTTTAATAAATACATAAATTAATTAAAAAACAGCACATAATTAGAAAAATCGCAAAAAAAAAAAAAAAAAAAAAATCCATCACTTCTTATGCCAGGACAAATACATTATTAGCTTTTTTGTGCTATGGACTATCATATTATTATGCATCTCACAATTTCAAACAATCGAAATATCATTTCAAAATTTTATTTACACATGATAAAAAGGAATATCAATTTCAGATTATATATTAAAAAAAAATTATATTTTGTTAACCTTCTCAAAATATTAAAAATAAATCGAAAATGAATGTCATTATATTATTACTAAAATCATATTTTTATTTAAATGATATATTTTCATAAATCAAAAACAACATTTTTTGGGAATATTATAATTGAATTAAATACAATTATTTATAAAACAATTTTTTTCCAAACCTATGATAAATAGCCGATCTGATTCATAACTTCGAACAATCATCTTTTATTAATTTTTTAAAAAATATTATTATCAACAACAACAACTTTCAGCCATTTTTTCTCTTCCTAAGATTTAATGATAACATTGGTATAATTCAGCTTTAATTTTAAAAATAATCGTTTTCCATAACAGCTGTTGATCTGTTTAGAAAGATTACAAACGTTTTTTTTTTTTTTTTATTTTCGTACTATGCCTATCAAGTATAAACACACCATTTTACTTTTCTATTTAATGTTGTTAAAAGATTTGATATCTATCGGTAACTTGC
Organism: Caerostris extrusa; assembly: GCA_021605095.1. Classification (NCBI taxonomy): domain Eukaryota; kingdom Metazoa; phylum Arthropoda; class Arachnida; order Araneae; family Araneidae; genus Caerostris; species Caerostris extrusa. The sequence continues at coordinate 12,731 of BPLR01011120.1, read as the reverse complement.
AATTAGCTCCTCGAGGCTCAAAAATGGCGCTGTTCCACCACGGCAAAATACACCTTCAATTAATGGAAAAAGAAAGCCATGATATTATCTGTATTGGTCGTTAATTTTTTTCTTGTAAATCGAAAGTGTCTTTAAAGATCATTAATAACATGCGTGATCAACACTATTATCGTGACTGTTTTTTTTTCTAAGGATGTATTGGAAGCAAAAAAGGCGAAAAAATTATTGTGTAAATAATAATAATTCAGTTTAACATTAGAAATCTTTGTATATTTTCATTTTTCATGACATCGCAAAAAAATTAAACACATCAATTTTTTTGATATATTGTTAATTAAAAATATTTTTGTGATTTTATCTCAATTAAATGTTCCATTTTATGGAATCATTAATCTACCTACCGTTATTTTGTATAATTCGATCACTTTGTGTAATTATTCAACCAATTATGGTATCCTAGTATTGGTGTATATCAAGTATATGGTTCAGTATGGATCCGAAATGATACAAACATGAGATACGAGTATACTTCAGATAATCCGTTCAGTGGTTAATTAAGCTCCTATAACAATTTGTGGTAAATCGTTGCACGATTAACAAACCATTTGGGTTTGATTTGTCGCTCTACGGTCATCTTGTGCACACGAGGGGCTAAACAGACTGGGACCTACAGTTTAAAGGGATTTAACAAACATGCCACCTCCACGACTTGAACCTGAAGCACCAATGGCTAGAGCTCTAGCCAATTAGAGATCAGGAGGAGGAGGAATTAGAGGACATCAAATAAAATGTCTGTAAAACAACATTAAATTGCAATAGATTGACTTTTGTCAGATGTACGAAACATTTTTTTTCTAGTGCAGCTGGCAAATACTTAGACAGTTCACCTGTATGCCATAAGCAAAGGACTGTACCGACGTTACTCATTTAGCACTACCCAGGGGGCACATTTAGCTTAAAGATGTGCACCGGACGGGAACTACCACTTTCCCCGTAACTCTCCACGATCCTATTAGGCCGGTACCTACGGTTTAAAGGGATTCCAACCACTACAAACATTCATGCCACCGCCGGAAGTCGAACCTCGAAACGTGTGTACCGCGCGCCAGGGCGCTAGCCACTCTGCCATCAGGCCCCTGGAGTACGGTCTTAGAAGTGAATAATAGAATAAGAGCCTTTGAATAATACAAGCTAAAATATTCGTTTTTATATAAAAAATATTCGTTTTTATCCATAATTAAAAATTAATTTTCGCCCGAGTTAACTCATGATGTTCGTTACTAGAAAAGATTAAAACTAGTAAGAAATGACGTATTTAAAGATATGAAATAAATGTAAATAACTTCGAAAATAATATGCATAAATTCCTACATAAAAGCCATTAACTGACAATAAATGGCTTTTCCGTCTTGAAAAATAATAAGGTATCGTGAAAAACAAATTTAACTAATTAGATTTTTCTGAGTTATTACTCCTAACCGTAACCACCGATGCACACGCACTTCAATATTATACTACAAAAAAAAAATAATAAATAAACTAAAGCAGTCAGTAATAGAAAAGCAGAAATCCATAATAACGATAAAATCAAGATTAAGGTCAAAGAATAGCGTCTTCCATTATTAATTAACGTGTGGGTTTCAATGAATTACCATTTGGGCACACGTTAATTTTCTAAAAATGGTGTCATAAGCCTGTAATGATTCAGGCCTGTAATGGGCTTCAGAGGATAATAATCCATTATCAATAGTAATAACAAGGTATGGTATTGTTTTCCGACATGTGTAATCACACGTAACGCGTTCCTTATGAATTTTCAAGGAGCGGTTTCTAATTTCAATAGAAACAGTTATTGAAATTCTGGGCACAGAGATGATTTCTCATTTGCGCATCAGGCATTGTTGCAGATTTCCATAAATACTTGTTAATAATATCGAAGAAATTTTTTTTTTTTTATATTTGGATTTTTTTATGAGTGTTATTAAGATTCTAGAGACATCTTGCATTGCTTTTTGATGTTGGCGTGTTGAATGATTCTATTCTTGTGTGGGCATTAGAAATGAAGAATTTATTTTACCCACGTCAAAAAAAAAAATGTGTCATTAGTGTGACTGGGTTTGAAAAGTTTTATTCAGTTCATATTCATAACAGCCTTTATTAGCATCTAATTTATTCGGATAAGTTAATAGTTTATTGGACGGAAATATTAACATTGTTAAATAATAACTGTAATCTGATTGTTAACACTTACGGTACAAGTCTAATGAGGATGTGTTTGTTGATAGTTACTGTCATCATCATCATCATCATCATGACGCAACAGTCCCATGGTGGGCCAAGGCCGTCTGCCTGCTGGCAGATTATCAGACGAGGGATGTTTTCTTACGTGCTTACGCGTGATGTGTAAAAATGGAACAAAATAATGAAAATATTTTATATATATATTTACAAATGCATTATTTTTTGTATGATATTTTATCAATAACGAATATTTAATATTAATTAATTAATACAAGGGAGCTACAATGAATATTATTATCGCAAACCATGGGGAGGAATGAATTCTTCATTGCTGTCTTAACTAACATCCCTCGGTACTCATCCGAAAGCTCAGCCAACGCTTTTGAAATTTCATAATCTGTTAGAGACTTATAAGATCTTTTTTTTTTTTTTTTTTGTCCCCGAAGGCAGTGCAAAAGTTGAGTCCAATTATAAATATTAGAGATTTTTTTTTCGTGGAATTCGTGTCCTCTCGTACCTTCTGTAGTATGTATTTAAATTTTGCTTTCATTCCGTCCATTAGTTTTTTGCTGCAGATGCGTCCAAACAGAGAAAGTTATTTTATGGTCATCACAAGGTCATTTTAAGTAAAATGGAACTCTGATCATGCAGACCGGAAGAAAAGCATCGGCTTACAAAACAATGGGATAGACGAAGAATCTCAAAAGTTGTGTCCATTATAAATATTGAGATTTATTTTATGAAATTCTTCTCGTACCTTCTACAATGTGTATTTGAATTTTGCTGTCATTCCATCCATTAATTTTTTACTGCAGATACGTCCACTCAGTGGAAGTTATCTTATGAACATAACATGGCCATTTTATGTGAAATGGACATATGATCATGCAGAGCGGAAGAAAAACATCGTTCTATTCATTCCGGCTACAAAACAATTGGAAAGGCGTAGAATCTCAATAAGTTATGTCCATTTTTAATATTGGTAACTTTTGTGGAATTCCTGTCTTCGTACCTTTTACAATGTGTAAATGAGATTTGCTTTCATTCATTGTTACAGATAAATCCAAACAGGAAAAGTTGTTTTTTTGGTCATCACATGGTCATTTTAAATCAAATGGACATGCAGAATGGTAGAAAAGAATAGTTCTATTCCTTCCAGCTACAAAACAATGGAATAGTCATAGATTCTCAATAAGTTAAGTACGTTATAAATACTGACGACTTTCTTTGTGTATTTTATCTACTAGTACAATGTGTATTTATTTAAAATTTGCTTTCATTCCGTCCATTAGCTTTTGCTACAATTGCGTCCAAACAGGGAAGGTTACTTTATGACCACCATTTGGCCATTTTGTTAAAATGGTCATATGATCATACATATCTGCAGAAAAGCATCGATCTATTTATTTCAGTCACCAAACAATGTAATAGACGTAGAATCTCAAATCCATTATAAATAATCTCACGTCCCTTATCAATAATCGTCACTATTAAAATTCCAGCCCAATATGTATTACACAAAATCTCATGCTATAAACAAAACCAAAACAAAATATTTGCCCATGAAATGCTGCATTCAAGGTTTCCAAAAGACGCTGCAGCCAAAAAAAGCAGAACGTATCGAATTTCAGAAACCTGCTCTCTTGTTGAAAGCCAGCAAATCTTCCCATGCACTTGCTGAAGGGTCTTGCAGAGAAGAGATGGAGGTAAAAAAAAAAATGTGACACCTATCTGATTACGGGTTATGGATGGAGTCCCGATTCGGTGAGAATGCTCCAGTGATAACTTGATAAGTTAACTTGCTTCCTCCTCTCTAACTCCAAGAAGAAGAAGAAAAAGAAAAAAAAAAGCATGTCCACTTTCTCAGATTGCAATTCGGTTTTTATTTTTGTTTTATTTTATTTTTTCATTGGGGAATCTAGCGAAGCGTTAAAGGAGAATGAAATGTAATTTAAGGGAAAGTTTCGAATATTTTTTTTATGTGTAAGATATTCGTATACACCTTCGTAATAGGACGACTGCAAGTGATGTGAGGGGAAGAGTAGATAGGTATCTAGAACTTCCTTGTAAGAATAATAAGCGTTTTTATGTAATACTTCCATCAGCAGTTTAAAATAATCGTCAATAATATATGTAAATAATGTTATTAAAAAAAAAAAAATCGGTTAGTTCGATGTACAGGCTACCCATAAAATTTAGAATTTAATGTAAAAATAAAACGCATAACAGCAATTTTAAAAAAAAATAAAACAAACTATAGAATTCCAAACGATTTTCTTTTTTTCAAAAATCTCATTTTCACTTTGAAACTCTCTGCTCAGTCTCTGCTCTCCCCAGTTTGGTTTGGTTTGTCTCTCATCATCTTGTGCACACGTTAGGCTAAACAGACCGGGACCTACAGTTTAAAGTGGATTCCGAACCACTACAAACGTCCATGGCACCGCCGGACTCGAACCCGAAAACCGTGGTACCGAGCGCCAGCCACTCGGCCACTAGGCCCCTGCTCTCACCAGACGATATTTACATCTACGATATTTTATTTTAGAAACAACTTCACAATATGTATTTAATTATTTAATTAACTATTAGCTCGTCAGATAAATTTAAATAAATATTATGTATAAAAAAATTGCTGAAAGAAATTTAAATATGTATAAAAAAGCCCGAGGAAGAAATTTAAAAAAAAATTGAAAGTGATCATGGAAGCCCCCTTTGCTTCCTTCCATGCGACCACACTCGTTCGTGGAATTGATTTTAGATGTTACTATCTACCAAGTGGGATAAGAAACTGCACATGATATTGCTCGTCCCTGCATATCATGTTGTAATATCAAACATGATATATTTGTATATATGTTAACATGATGCCTTTTCAAGTGTTCGGCAAAATCTGAAGCTATAAAAATATGTAAAAATTACGCTACACGGCAATTAAATTTCATGTTTTGTGTCTGTGAAAGAAATGAGAAAATCTCAGGTATTCGTCAACAAACCTTATTAAAGAGAAAGATATTATAATTTATTATATATTGGAGTTTGTAGTAATCAATCAGTATCTCGGTCGATTATAAAGGAAATAACTGACTTATGCTATGAAAAGTATAAAATGAAAACTCTTGATTGTAGTCTTGTAGTGTGCAGGTTGAGCAAGCAGATTGTTGACTGGGTGTGGTTGGGTTGAGATACTTCAGGCACGGGTTGGTGAATTCACATCTTTATTGACACATACACCAACACCACATACATACAATTAGACATAAGCAATATTTAACACATTTAAAGGCAGATAATTCTACATTCGTGAAAGGATTTCACTTCAAACCCAAAACTCGGATATGCGCGGGTGCGCAAAATATACTTCCTCCTCGGGTGGGAGTCTGTAAGTCAACTAACTGTAACAATATTCTAACCAAACAACTAACTAATTCGCCGGTGTGCGCTAAATATATTTCCTCGGAATGAAAGACTCTAAACTAAACGTTTCTCATTTGGAGCTCAGGTTGCCCTGTACTTCCCTTTAGGGTGAGAGTCTCGAGGTCTACTAACTATTTCTGCTGAGGAGGAAGCACGGTTACAGTCTTTATATTTAACGTGAGAAAACTGTATCGATTGCTGTTCATCGATCATCCGTTGAGTCAACTGAAATCTCGTAAATGAATATGAAGCACAATGAATAAATGAAACACAGAGGAAGGATAAAACAGAAAAAAAAAGTTTGTTTTCGTGAGCAGTACCACTTCTCAAAGTTTGTCATATATATATATATGTTGAAACCATTGCAAAAATATGTGAACATATATGTGAACTTCTGTACTCTATACTTCAAAGGCCTCTAACAGTCCAAATGACAGTAGAGCGGCAAACCAAGGTAGCACGTATACACACAATGATAAATTTTTACTGCAGAGTGGAATTTTCGATGAAAATCACTCTAAGGTCAGCATTGGTTAAAGTGGTTAAATTTTCTTCATGTTCTCAGTTAAATACGCATTGATAAATCTTACTGTAGAATATTACATTCACACTAAACTATTTAGTTTCTATTCTGTTAACTATTTCGATACTGATTTTACGTTAGATTCTTGTTTATGCTTTCAACCTCAAATAACCCTAAGGGTAGTTTCAGCACAACATGAACTCAAATCAAAAAAGAAGAAGAAAAAAAGTACACAAACTGGCCGAAAGTATATATTTTCCAACTCCGCAATTGTACCTATCGGCCCGAAATAGCGGAAGTCCAAACAACACAGCGGTCCAGAGCAACAAAAAAAGCCTTTAATATTCGCAAAAAAAAAACTGCTACACTTTTGAATGAGCGCCGATAATGATGAACACTTCATCGTCGTTTTCTTTCTTTTTTCTTTTTTTCTTTTATCTTTTTCTACGTGTGCAGAGATGGAAGGTGATTTGTTCTGCGGGGTGACAGGCAGTCAGCGAAATCGTCATGGGTCATTTAGCGCGCTTCTTAATGACAAAAACAGGTCAAGACCAAAAGATCTTTTCTTTTTTCCGTTCCAAGGTGACGCTACTGCGAAGAAGCCTTGTTGTTGAAATTGTTGTGTTTGCGAATGCTTGGATAGATTCACTCGCTGTTTGACCAGAAGCGCTGGTTTTTATTGTCTGTAGAAAACGATCTGTGATTATGTGGCTTGAATGGATTGGTTTGGTTTGTCGCTCTACGATCATATTGTGTTTTTGGTCTGAACAGACCGTGAAACTACAGTTTGAAGTTGATTCCAAACCACTCACTAACATCCATGTCACCGCCCGATCACAAATATCCATGGCACCGCCGAAATTCAAAACCTGGGCTTGAATGGAAGTATATGTCATCAGGAAGGAATTCTTTGGATAGATTTTTTACAAATAAAAGGAAACTGCTAATTCCACCAGGTTGAATTTTTCTTGGGGCCTGATGGTCGAGCGACTAACACTCTGGCTCTCGGTGCCACAGGTTTCGGATTTGAGTCTCGGTGGTGCCATGGATATTTGTGAGGGGCTCGGAATCCATTTGAAACCGTAGGTCTCGGTCTAATATGAGTAAACGCAATCTAATAAACCTCTAACAGATGATGAGATTGCTAATGACTTGGCTGAGCTGTCCGGATAAGTACCCGAGTGATATTAGTTAAGACAGCGATGAAGGATTCATTCCTTCTCAAGGTTTGCAGTCATAACATCAATGTAACCAACTTATTAATTTGCATTAAATACTTGTTAGTGGTAGTGTATCATACAAAAATAATGCATTTTGTGACGTCAAGCTCCAACAAGTAAGTAACAAGTAATGTGGCTTTTAGTACAGAATTTAACCTCTAAAGCCTATCACGTGCTGGTGCGTAGTCAAAATAAGAAAAGAACTAAATATTGCTTAGTGATCATTATGATGGGGCCTGATGGTCGAGAGATTAACGCTCTGGCGCTCGGTGCGACAGGTTTCGGATTCGAGTCCAGGTGGTGCCATGGATGTCTGTAGTGGTTCGTAATCCACTTGAAACTATAGGTATCGTTCTAATAAGACTGTTGGAGTAGGGCTGACAACCCCAACCCATAAATAGCAAACATCTTCTGTCTCGGAATCTGCCAGTAGGCAGATGGCCTTGGTCCACCATGGGTTATTGCGCCAATGAAGATTTGGTTTGGTTCGTAACTCTACGGTCATCTCTTTTTAGACTAATTAGATCGGTTTCGGGTTCAAGTCCGGTCGGTGCTACGGATGTTTGTAGTGCCATGGTTGTTCGGAATTCAGGAGTCTATTATGACTGTAGAGCGTTGGGTGGTGATGGAGTAGACTGACAGCTCTACTACGTAAAAGAAAACATCTGTTTCGAAAACTGCCAGTAGACAGAGGCCTTGGCCCACCATAGGGATGTTGCGCCACTGATGATGATAAATTTTTCTTATTTTAATAATTGTACAAGAGGACTAGATTCGATTCCGTGCCATATGTTGACAAGCATGTGAAAATCTAAAAAGATGCTTAGCAAGGCCAATTTTAACCACTGATTTTTTTTTTTATATGGGGTTATGTTAAAGATTGTCTCTAGCAGATGCCTTTTGCTAATTAGCAGCAGAGTAAAACCTCACATTTGAGTAGATCTCACTTTCTTCTAAGTAAAAATCAAACTTGAAAAAAAAAATCATAGATTACCTACAGATTTAACGTAATTAATCATTAAATTATGATCATCAGTGACACGCAACAGCCCCATGGTGGGCCAAGGTCGTCCGTGTACTGGCAGATTTCAAAACAGGAGATGTTTCCCTTTTACGGGTAGGGTTGTTAGCCCTATGCCCGAAAGTCATATTAGACCGGGACCTATGATTTTTAAAGTGGTTTTCGAACCACTGCAAACATCCATGGCACCGCCGCATCGAGCGCTAGAAACTCGGCCATCAGGCCCAATCATAAAATAATGATTAATTTTTGGAAAATAGCTTTTATTCACTTTTAAGCAAGCATAAATTAATTAAAAATGTTTCATTGAAAGCATTTCGAAGTACACCGTTTAATCTATTTCAAACAATCAACGATTGATATTGAAAAAATCACTCAGAAACTTGATTTAGTTTGTAATACATATTTTTCATTAATTTTTATGTGTTTTTTTTTCCTCTTTTACCCTTTCAGAGACTATTATGGATTTAAAAAATATTTAAAATTATCAATTCTATATCCATTATATTTTAAAACAATGAAATAGGAAAAGTAATTTTAAAAATAATTTTGACGGAAAATTAATCGATTTTTGTAGCAATTTCTAGAGAAAATTTTAAACAAAATTCACTATCATTATATTACATTCAAGAAAAAAAATTTCAAAAAAATATTCAACAACAAATGGTTTTTTGTCATGGATGAATGAGTACGTGAGTGAGTGATTATTTCCAAAAAGCTCATTTCACAAACAAAAAAAAAAAAAAAAAATCGCTTTTAATAGTGTTTTGGAAGTTGAATTCAAGGGTTTTTATTTTTCTTAATTATTGGAAAAAGAAACATTTAAAATATCTGAGGTAATAGAAATCAATTTAGGGCTTTTCAATTTCATAAGTTTGAAAATACTAAAAATAAACTATATAATCAATGTACGAAAGATATACAAAATCATTCATTTTCAGATTGTTAGAGTTATCAAATTTTCTGGATTTTTATTAATATAGCATTTAATGCTGCTTTTTTTTTTTTGTTGTTATTGGAAATCTCTTTAAAAACATTTTTGATAAATATTTTCATATAAAACGAACCTCAGACGACTATTTTATAAAATAATCGTCTTTTTAGAAAGTTTCGATAAATATTTTTTTTATTGACGACTATTTTATAAAAATAATCGTCTTTTAACTTCAGACGATTATTTTATACATTTATAAAATAATAATCTTCAGAAATTGTTTAGAAAATTTCGGTAAACATTTTCAATGTAAAAAGAACTTTCAGACGATTATACATATTTGTAAAATAATTGTCTTTTAGAAATTTTTTAGAAAGTTCCGTTAATTATTTTCAATGTAAAAAAGAACTTTTTTTGTTCCAATGCTGCTGGCAAACACTTAGACAGCTTGGTCTTGGATGCCTTAAGGCAAGCGCTGCACAGACGTTACTCACTTTGCATTACCCAGGGGCGCGTGTAACTTGAAGATAAGCTACGGACGCGGAGTAACAATGCCCCCGCAACGCTCCACGATCATTTGGACCGGGGTCTACATTTTTAAAGTGGATTCCGAACCAATACAAACAACCATGGCACCACCGGGACTTCGAACCCGAAACCTGTGGTACTGAGCGCCAGCCATTCGGCCATTCAGGCCCATATAAAAAGAACTTCAGACGATTATTTTATACATATAAAAATAATCGTCTTTTAGAAATTTTTTTAGATAGTTTCGATAAATATTTTCAATGTAAAAAAGAATTTCAGACGATTATTTTACACATATAAAATAATCGTCTTTTAAATTTTTTTGATAATTTCGATAAATATTTTCAATGTAAAAAAAGAACTCCAAACGATTATTTTACACATATAAAATAATCGTCTTTTAAAAAATTTTTTAGATAGTTTCGATAAATATTTTCAATGTAAAAGAACTTCAGACGATTATTTTACACATATAAAATAATCGTCTTTTAAAAAAATTTTTAGATAGTTTCGATAAATATTTTCAATGTAAAAGAACTTCAGACGATTATTTTACACATATAAAATAATCGTCTTTTAGAAAAATTTTTAGATAGTTTCGATAAATATTTTCAATGTAAAAAGAGTTTTAAACGATAGTTTATAAAATAATCATCTTTTAGAAAAGAATTTTTGATAAACATTTTCAATGTAAAAAGAACTAAACGATTATTTTACACATATAAAATAATCGTCTTTTTGAAATTTTTTAGAAAGTTTCGACAATTATTTTCAAAGTAAAAGGAACTTCAGACAATTATTTTATGTATTTTTAAAATAATCGTCTTTTATTTTTTGATAAACATTTTCAATGTAAGAAAAATTCCAGACGGAAATATTTTATGCATTTATAAAATAATCGTTTTAGAAATGTTAAGTGGCATAATTAATTATTTATTCGAAAATAAATTTTTCACTTTAAAATTTAAATAAATTTAAATATATTAATTTTTTAATTAAATCTAAAGATTTTATTTATAGAATATTCAATAAAGTTTCACGCATTTCTTATTATATTTCGCGGAAATTTTAAAATATTTTCGTCTTGTTGCTAAAATTAATGATTTAAACCGAACCTTTTTTTTAGAAAATTAATCGAAGGATTATCGATAATTTTATCGAATGATTAACTCATAATTATATAATACTCTATAAAATTAACAAAAACTTGAACTGAGTTTTCAATACATTTTTTTGTATAAATATATGTTTTTGTTTTGTATTAATTTTGTATGTTTTTTTTGTATTAAAAAGATATTAGATAAAAGATATTTATTTCGAGTTGCTTTTTATAAGCATCTGTTCGAATACTTTGTTTTATATCAGGGGTGGCCGACCCGCTGCCCGCCTTAAATATTTTTCCGGCTGAGATTCATCCTACTTTTACAAAATATATTTATTTTTTAATGGCCAAAAGTTGTGAAACCAATGTATTAAAAATACATTATGTGTGCATCCACCTATTCAAAAAATGAACTATCGAAATTATGAGAAAAATTAACTTTGACATGATGAGTGGAGAAACAAATATCGCGCTAGTAAAATAAATATTTTTAAGGATTTCATTTTTTTTTATTTCATTTATATGGTATTTATATATTTTTATATTTATTTTTTAATGTTATATATTTCTTTACAATGTGCGTTTAGTGCCATTATTATTATATTATCTACGTTTACATGTAAGAATAAGAGTAAGCACAAAAATAATAACTCATTATGTTTCAATTTTCACTCCAAAAAAATATCTATAGTGGGTCTAAATCTAATATGGGGCTATATAATTTTATAGAGGCCAGCGAAGTTAGGATGCATTTCCAAAGTGGCCCGCAAGATCATTTGGGTTGGCCACCTCTGTTCTATATCAACCGTAAGAGTTATGAGATTCGAACATTGAAAAGATTCAGCTAGTTTTGATGTACGCTATTTTGTTGTAAAATTTTAGCCAACAAATTTCAAATCGCCGACCGTATCGTTAAGGTTAGTGAAAACCCACTTCAACCGTACTCTTTCTGCCTCCAGAACTTCCAGAAGCCGCTTGCTGAACCGAAACCGCAATGAACACCCCCAGCGTGATCGTCTGCATTAATTCCTCATTTCATTAAAATCGTTTGCAGAGCACACGTCGCCGGTTGAACGCCTACCCCTCTCATTAGTTGAACGGAATTCCGGGCGCCGAAGCGTGGCAAGAATGAGTGGCCACCCTGTGTTGGGGATGCAAATATCGTGGGATTCGAACGTTCGAACGATGGCTACTTGATAGTAATCCCATTAGCCAGAAATTAATCTGGACTAACATTCCCTTTCAGAACGTTCTTAAGAAAACAAAGCACTGGGGATGAAACGAGGAAGTGTTCGAAATTTAGAGGAAGTTGTTCTAAGCTAACAATGAAACGGTGGGAGTTTAATGGTCTCTGTTGTGTTGAATTTTATGACCATCCTGAAGCACAATGTATGAATATCATTATGCCGTAATATTGGTAGATAAGCAAGTGGAATTTATAGTGATCAATTTAGAATTTAACTTGTTTAAACACGTATTACTAAACACGTGGTAGATTTACTCTTGTTGAATAGCCCAAGAAAATTGGTTTTTAAGATTGCTGCTATGTTCTTGCGGTTGGCAAGGAAGAATGTTCTTTACCATGCATTTTATGGTGAAAACAAAACTGCTTTCGCCAACCCAATATATAGGAAAAAGGTGCTTTTTGCATTCTATAAATACTATAAACAAGAATCAGTAAAAAGAAATAGAGCTTAACTTTCTGATGATAAAGATGGTTTTTACTTCACTTCATCATTAGAAATATG